>APFE030850827.1:12939-59654 GCA_000404065.3 Pinus taeda | reverse complement strand
TCATTTGTATCATCCAATAATTATTCATTTATGTAATGTAAAGGAGGTTGCCCCCTTGAAGAGGTTGAATTCTAAGGTGTTGATCTATCTTTTCTATCTTTCATGAAGCTAGTTTCATAACAATAAACAAATGGAATTGACAACATTTGAACATACATTCATCATAGGTATAGACAAAAGTATTGGAAAAGGAACAAACAACTTTATTGATTGATACAAGGAGAAGTTACACCCAATTTGGTTTAATCCCGTGTCACTCATCCAGCTTAGTCCAAACCCTCATCACACCAATATCACATCAATAAAATAGCATAACATTACTTGACAATGATTTCAAGTCTCAAACCAAAAATATCTCTCTATAATATCCAAGTTCTAGCCTCCTGATCACTATGATGAGTGGCCACTTTATATGGAAATTCAAATGGTTTTGTCATAAATAGGGTATTAAATTGTTTTCCATAATTGGATAGTTAGTTTCCATGGAGAAAGGGATGAGAGGATAGAGGATTAGATGATCCATAGCCTATCGAAAGTCGAGCTCATAGGATGAGATAAGAGTTGGGTATCCTTCTAGAATGCTCTAGAATCAAGGAATATTCTGAGAATCCTATGCCAATTTCGTTCATCCTCACCCAGTGTAGGCTTAAGTGGTCCTAAGTGCTATGCAGTGTAGGTATGAATGGGCCTACCTACTATGTAGAGCGATTGTCCCTGAACAAGACTGCGATGGTGTCCCAAGGAGGAATTTCAGCAGGGTTTCAAACTAGGAAACATTCATGGATGAAAAAACTCAATGAAGTAGCATGTCTAGGGCATGTAGTAACTGAATTAGGGTTTGATAGAACATGTTTACATTTATATGATTGTTGGGAGTGATGTGCCCAAGTAGACCTGTAGCATCGAGACCATGGATGTGGCCATAATACTCCTCTTATTTTGAGATCGAATCAGAAAGAAACAAAAATTCATGGTCTAGGAGTTGATCTTACTACATTTCTTAGTAGAGATCAAAGAGATGGTGGTAGGAAGGGCTACGTTCAGTATCCTATATAACCTATTTCCCAAATGAATAATAATAGAGTGAGGCCTTGACTCATAGATAGCATGATTCTTCCACAAGTATGGTTGGCCTGATAATACATCATAAACTTCGAAAGGATAAAAATCACGCAATACCTCATCTGTGAAAGGCTTGATGCTGTAGGGAAGCCGATACTATTGGATGATGCATGATGAGCCTCGGTATTGCAGCAAGAATGCTGCAACTCCCAAGACTACAGACTTTTAATTATCAACCTGGGGTTTGTACAAACTTAAGAGGTATAGGCACTATATGTGCAACATACAATGTGTCCTTCCTTTACTATCAAGATGTAATGGATTGCATGTACTGAAACAAATCCTAAACTAATTTCAGAAAATTAAATGCTCGAAATGGAAACCTTAACCTATTGTAAGAAATAAAGTACAAGGAAAGAAACATATTCTAATTACATAAAGATCATGAACTAAATGTAAAAGAGCCCTAACTTAACCCTATTTATCATATGTGATGATTTAAAATAACTGAGCATGGAGTCTTATTTAGGGAGTATTAACTGTTATGTGCATGTGTGAATATAAAAGAACTATTTTTTTAATCTTTTTGTTTTATAATTGCAAATGCTAATCCTCACTTATTCTTTGGCAGGGGAGACATGTTTGGAGGAAGAGGGTTAAAATGGTCTTGATGGCATGGAGGCCAAGTAGAGGCATAATCCCAGCTTCAAGGATGATTTTCTCAAGTCGGGCTCAAAATAGGCCGCTATAGGATTTCCTACAGGATGTACTAGTTCTCCTACAGGATCCCCTATTTTACTACAGGTTGTTACAAATTTACTATACAAAATTATAATTCATCGAATGACCAAGAAAATGAAATCCAAATTGGATGGGACAAATTTTGTTATTGACTAGGATGTCTTAGGTCTCCATTCCAAGTGGAATCACTCAAAAACACCTTTGTTAACCCATGTTAAAAAATAGCATAAATTTACTAGTCAAAAATCTAGAAATTCGAGAACTAGTGAGCTAGTAAATTTATAAAATGCTAACCTAATCAAGTGAAAATTCAATGGGGTAATTTTTTTTATGAACTATAACTTTTTGTGGTCTAATGCAAGTGGAACCAACTTGATTGAAGCTCGTTAGCATGCTCTAAAAAATAGCATAAATTTATTATTCTTTGCCACAAAGGAGTTCCAGAAATCTAGATTTGGGAACAAGAAAGCTAATCCAAGTAGCTCAATGATTACTATTACCTTCCAAATATTTTCCAAGGATGAAATGATACTTGTGATCCTGAAAAGGAACTTACATCAACCTTTTAATCCAATCCTACAACAAGAAATCATTAATACTAAATGCAGAAATAGAACGAAATGAAAACAAGAGATGCATGTGAATAAGAAGTTAAAAGAATAAAAACAAATGATACAAAAGGGATCTAAGGCTCCTGGGATGGCCAAGACCAAGGAAACTCAGAGACCTATGGAAGTGAGCAAGATTAGAAGCTAAACATGACACCAATCTTCATTATTTTCATCAATAAAATTACATCCTTACAAGAAAATACAACAGAGTTGTAGAAATATGAGTTCTCTCCACAAGAACACTAAACAAATATATCCATAGACGAAAATTAGAATTGGTACTTATACAAAATGATTAGGAATCATTCCCCATGAATGGAGAAATATTTCCCCACCAAGATCCCTTGATTAGTTGAGTTGGTTCCCAATACTAGGAACCTGCATTAAATGGAAGGGAACACATTTCTAGATTTTCTCAATCATTGGAGTTCCACAATCTATTCCATAATTCCATAATATCTTGTTCATTTATTATTTAATAGTGATCGTCATGTAGTAGGGATAGAGTCCCTAAATTATCTCCTCCTCCAAATCTTAATAATCTGCCCAATATTCTCATAATATTCAACAAAAATAAATAATATTAGGCACAAATATGCAATTATTCACAAACCTTCCTAATGAATATATTAAAATTAAAAATAAATTATCTAATGCAAAAAGAGAAGTTTAATGTGCTGAAGGATGGTCATAGGCCTTAATTTATGTTTAATTGAGAGGCATGGGCCTTAATTTATTTCTAATTTAAAGGTCCATCATACCCCCTGCTGAAAGTGTTTCTCATCCTCTGAGCAAATTAGTGACCTCATTGTGCCTCATTCATGGCCCTGGTGGCCTCACTCTTGTGCATTAATAATCTTGGCTATAAGTTCCGCAATGACAAGCCCAAAAACATATTTGTGCAAAGAGAAATCCTTGTTTCCTGAGACCATTAGTTTGCCTTCTTCCCCTTATTCAATATGGTTCTTGAATTTTTTTGCAGTTTGGCAAGGTCTTCGACATCCTTATCAATCTTCTGTTACCTTATTCCACCATTTGGACACGTTTGAAACCTTCAAAATTCCTTTAGATGAGAACTAGGACATCTTGTAGTAATTTCTGTCAAAACTACAGGAAACACTTTTTGAGCATAAAGTATAGTATGAGCCTAGGACAGGCCCTTAACTTTATTCCCATTTATTTCTCTCATTTCTATAAAATCTTTTAACCCTTGGACAAAAGCTAGAAATAGGTTAGAGACCTCTTGGAAAGTCTCTTTTCACCATTGCAGTTTGAGTTTTGTTTTGATGGTGGATGCTACATTTTCTTTTGTTGCCTTCTGTTCCTCTCTTGTGGCCTACATGATTGTCTAATGGCCTTAGAGCTCTTTTTTTTATTATGTCTCTCTTAGGCATTGTCATTTTCGGTTTTAGCACAATTTTTTCTTTCTTCCTTCTTGTAGCAGCATTTTTCCTTCCTGTAGTAGTCATTCCTTACTCCTTCATTGTCTTCTAACTATATGGGAGTGATGAGAAATGATGTAGGCTTGTGAAAATGGAGAGGATGCTCTATTTGATTTTTCAAGAAATGTTTAGGGTGAGATAGTTTTTGTTCTTGAATTTATGAAATGGGATGGATGAATGATGGATAGATAGTGAAAATGAAGTGGATGGAGGGCTTGGAATGTTTTGGTGACTTGGCCTTTGCAAAAATTTCTTCTTTTAATTGTTGTCCTCATTCCTTGAAATCATCACTCTTCATAATTTGACTTTTCAAAATTGCATGAGTGAAGGAGTGAGCTACAATTAACTAGTTGAAGGCAGCTCAGACTGCTAACCCATCTTTAGCTTATGAAACCTCATCTCTCATGCATTGACAACAAATTTATAACTATAATATGCTCAAGAGAAGAGGTCAAGAATATTGCATAATTGTACCTACCTGATGGTTTTGGAGAGAAATGCATGTTGCTAATGAGTTGATGTTGTTGTGCTTCTCATGACTTGGGTACATCTTCTTGACTACATTTTTCTTTTTGTTGATCTTATTTTGCTGATGGGTTGTCTTCTTGTTGATGTGCAGGTGATGACTTCCTCTATTTTTGTTGAGCTTTGGAGGAGTTTCAATGTGCCTGTAGTTATGCTTCTCATCTTTCAATCATGTTGTTGAAGGTTAGGCCTGGAGCCTGTTGTTACTTCCAAATAGGCTATTGTAGCTTCCCTTTTCTTTTAATGTTTTTGTTCTTTCTCTGTTGGAGGGTAAATAGGTATTGGAATGAGTGGAAGGCGTGACCATAGAGTGACATGGTCATGATGGGTGTTGGTTGAGATGTGGTGAAGTCGATGTCCTTTTTTCCTATCCAAAAATAGGCTTTCATCACAATTTTTCCATCAAACTTCCTTTCCTGTAGATTTTCAGAACTTCACGTAGTACTACAGGAAATTCCTATAGTAATTCAGGACAACCTCTTGCAATAGACTTTTTTTTCCATATCTCCAAAATGGTAAAATGGATTGACCTGAAACTTTTTGATCATGTTTCCATAACCATTATGCACCTACCCATAAAAAAAATTTGTTAATGGATGCACAGATCTCGAGAAAAACTAAAAATGGCTGAAGGTGATGGAGGTCGATTTGTTGGAAACTGCGGATTGGAATTTGCTGAAATGTCTTGGGCATGTTAACATCATCCATATGCATCTCCCCATGAAAAATATTTTTAAATGGATGCATGGTTTTCAACATTTGGAAAAAGAAAATTTCTGCTCTATGTATTTTTGTTTCCTGTAGTTTTTAGGACAACAGTGAAGCTGAATGGAAAAAGCTTGAGAATCATGGGTGGATGGTGGAAATGGATGAGGGTGATGGGTTGGCATGGCCTTGGCCTTGTTGCAGCATTTGAGCAGAGGAGGAGAAAGTCAAAATTTTATTTCTTTTGATTAGATTTGACCTATTTTTTCTTTCTTTGGTGGCAAGTTGTTTTTGTTCCTTGTAGATGTTGGAGAGAACCTACATTCATCAAAGAGATACATGGAGCAAGGATATTTTTTATTTTTTTCTCCTCGTTTTTTTTCTATGACTATTGGCCGCCTCAAGGAGGTTTTCAACTAGTAGGTCTACCTAGGCACCTCAAAGAAGGTTTTCACCTAGGATATTTTTTTTTTCTTTTTTCCAAACCATTGACCGCCTCATGGAGGTTTTCAGTCAATGGGCCAATCTGAGGCACCTCCAAGGAGGTTTTTACCTAAGATTCTTATTTTTTCTCCTATTTTTCAATTTTTATTTATTTTTACCATACCCTACTTAAAAAACATAATCACGTTCAAGTATAAGAAAACTTCTAATGGAGCCATGTGGACATCAAGATGACAGACAAAATTATGTGTAGGCTTGAAATGTATTCTTTGACAGGTATCTAGATTTCAGAGACCAAATGATTTTACTTTGAAAGGATTGAGCATAGTTGAAGAAGAGAGTGATGCTCCATCTTGTTGAGTTTCTAGAACCAAACCCCAATATAACTTTGATGTCCTTGGTTTTCTTGCTTAGCCGGATCATTCTTCATGTCTTCTTCTACCATGACCTTCAAATATTCCTATTTTTGTTCATTGTTCACTTGAATGCATGGAGGATTTGATGGTAACCATGAGGGAGCTCTCTCAATCACTGAATTTGATGTATGCTCTTCATCAAGTGCAGCCCATGATTTTGTGGTCTTCTCATTTGAATCTTCTTCTTCTGGATGTGGTCTCTCAATGATATCAAGATAATCTCTTTTTTGCAATACTCTTATTGAGTTGTGAATACCATTGATCTCAAGAGGATATGTTTGGAAGTTTGTACCCCAAAATTGTAAGTGGTCTGAGCTACTTTAATGTGTGGGTTTGGAAATGATGGTACAGGTAGTTGAATGGGAGTGGATATTTGAGATGGATGTGGTTGGGGTTGTGGTTGTGGTGGAGATGAATGGTAGGGATAACATAGAGTTGGGTATGGAGGATATTAAGGAAAATATTGAGGATATTATGGATGGCTCCCATAAGTTCCTTGCAAACCTTGTTGCAAAGATTCGTTTTGGGGTTCAGATGGCCAATGTTGCCAAGGAAAGGGTGTGTTACAATTACTTTGAAGTGGATATGAATAACCTTGAAAATGTGAATTAGGCTCTTGCATCATACTAGGTTGACTAGGTTGCCATAGTCCTCTTGGAGATATATAACATAGTTGCATTGCCAATTGACTTGCTCCATTGTCCTCTTGGTGAACTTCCTTCAACCTTCGTAATGAGAAGCAACATTTAACATCATGTGATTCTACATGGACAACACAAATATCAACATCTTCTTTTTCTAATTTTGTATTCTTAGCATTTCTACTTGTTTTGTTAGATTGCTAAGAATTTATGTTTTTAATCATCAAACAAATTTCCAAGTTTAGCTTGACTTACCGATCTTGATGTTGATTTACCTACTCTTTCCTTTCATCTTGATATGTATTTGCATGTTTCACAAATTTATTCAAATGATAATTGGTATACATCACCTCTACTCATGAGATCAAGGAGATTAATTCATTCATCCCTAATTGTTCTAAGTAAGAGGGTTTTTAGTGTGTCAACTCCTAAATGATGTAGTTTTACCCTCTTAACATTATAAATGAACCTTTATTTTAGATCCTCTAGACTCTTATCTTATTTTTTATTCATTCTAAATATTTATTCTTTAAGGTCATGCCCTTCATATTTTTCTAGAAATATATTTTGCATATCATTCCATGATCTTATTGAATTAGTCCCTAAACTCATGAACCATGTAAGAGCTTTATCCTCCAATGTTACCAGAAACAATCTTAGTTTTTAAGCTTTTAATACGTAACCATAATATCTACAAACAATTGTTTTAAGATCCTCTAACCTTAGACCATGGAATTTTGAAAGAAAAGATGGACAGATGTTATTCATGTGCACACTAACATAACTATCTTGAATGGGAAATCTGAGAGGATCTCCCTCATTGTCATCATCTCCATCCATTTCTTCTACACAATTTGTCATCTTCTTCTTCTACCTGCAAAAGAGAATGGTGATGTGGCTCTTATTGCACCATTTGATCAAATGGGGGCTGGGGGGGGTGTGGGGAGGGTGGGTTGGTGTTGGATTTTTTTTTTCTTTTTATAATTGAATGAAAACACTAATGCAATGCACTTTTCTATTTTTGAAATGAAATATGCCTAATGAAAATATTTTTTTGTTTTTTTTCAAAAAGTAAAAAGAAATGAATCAACTAGGGAAGAAAACAATGCATACTTTGACACCTCCCCGGCAACGACGCCAAAAAGTGATGAACCATAGCATTGCAACAAGAATGTTGCAACTCCCAAGGCTACCAACTTTTAATTATCAACCCGGGGATTGTAAAAACTTAAGAGTTATTGACACTATATGTGCAACATACAATGTGTCCTTCCTTTGCTATCAATATGTAATGGAGTGCATGTACTGAAACCAAATCCTAAACTAATTGCAGAAAATGAAATGCTCAAAATGGAAACCTTAACCTATTGTAAGAAATAAAGTACAAGGAAAGAAATATATTCTAATTACATAAATATGATGAATTAAATTTAAAAGAAACCTCAATTAACCCTATTTATCACATGTGATGATTTAAACTAACTGAGCATGGAGTCTGATCTAGTGAGTATTAATTGTTATGTGCATGTGTTAATATCAAAGAACACTTTTTGGTTATTTTTGTTTTATAAATGAAAATGATAATCCTCTATTGTTCTTTGGCAAGGGATATAGGTATGGAGGAAGAGTGTTAAAATGGTATTTATTACATGGAGGTCAAGTAGAGGCCTAATCCCAACTTCAAGGTTGATTTTTCTCAATTCGGGCTCAAAACATGCCACTACAGGATTCCCTACAGGATGTACCAGTTCTCCGATAAGATCCCATGTTTTACTATTGGATGGGATGATTTTTTTATTTACTAGGATGTATTAGGTCTCCATTCCAAGTGGAATCACTCAAAAAGACCTCTGTTAAAAATTAGCAGAAAATTACTAGTCAAAAATATAGAAATACGAGAACTAGTGAGCTAGTAAATCTATAAAATTCATAACCTAATCGAGTGCAAAATCAATGGGGTAATTTTTTTTATGGACTAGAATTATTTTTGATCTAATGCAAGTGAAACCAACTTGATTGAAGCTCGTTAGCATGCTCTAAAAAATAGAAGAAACTTACTGTTCTTTTCCACAAAGGAGTTCCAGAAATCTAGATTTGGGAATAAGAAACGTAATGCAAGTAGCTCAATTATTACTATGACCTTAAAAATATTTTCCAAGGATGAAATTATGCTTTTTGTCTTGCAAAAGAACTTACATCAACCTTTTAACCCAATCCTACAACAAGAAATCATTAATACTAAATGCAGAAATAGAAAGAAATAAAAACAAGAGATGCATTTGAATAAGAAGTGAAAAGAATAAAAACAAATAAAAGAAAAGGGCTCTGAGGCTCCTAGGATGGCCAAAACCGAGGAAACTTAGAGGCCCATGGAGGAGAACAAGATTTAGAAGCTGAACTTGACACCAATCTTCATTATTTTCATCAATAAAATTACATCCCTGCAAGAAAATACAATGGAACTGCAAAAATACGAGTTCTCTCCACAAGAACACTAAAAAAATATATCCGTGGAGGAAAATTTGACTTGGTACTTATAAAAAATGATTAGGAATCATTCCCCACCAAAATCCCTTAATTAGTGGATCTTGTTCCCAATACTAGGAATTTGCATTAAATGGCAAGGAACACATTCCTAGATTTTCTCAGTCATTGGAGTTCCACAATCTGTGCCATAATTCCATAATATATTTTTGATTTAGTATTTAATATTGACCCCCCTGTAGTAGAGAGAAATTCCCTAAATTATCTCTTCCTCCAAATCTTCATAAAATATTCTCATAATATTCCACAAAAATAAATAATATTAGGCACAAATATGCTATTATTCATAAACCTTCCTAATGAATATATTAAAGTTAAAAGTACATTATCTAATGCAAAAGGAGAGGTTTAATGTGCTAAAGGATGGTCATAGGCCTTAATAATTGTTTAATTTAGAGGCATGGGCCTTAATTTATGTCTAATTTAAAGGCTCATCAATGCAAAGATACCATCCTCAGTGAAGCCACCTGATGGTGTATGACAGTGGGTCTGGTGTCATGGTTAGGCTGAACCACTTCACGACATTTGGTTAAATGAGGTTCTTTTGGCTCCCACTGTTGACAATTAATTCCAATGACGAACCCTTCACCCACATTTGTGAGTGGAAGAGATGCCCCCCCTCCTTTGTATCTTCGGGTTTAATTATCTAAATCCTTGTGGTGACAACAATGGCATTGGGCCTTGCAACAATAATTTTCTTCCCTTTGTCATTCCCCTTGTCAGGTTCTAAATCAGAGTCAGAACATGCATATGGTTATGAAGCCTTCAACTCGTCCACCATTGATGGCTTGGCTCGACACTCACTTGTGTTGTGAGTAGGGATATTATGGAACTCGCACCACTTTCCTATATCCTTCTTTGTCTTCATGATGTTTTTTTCACTTGCAGCTTCGATGGGTTGTCCTAGTTCAACCCACCTTGGATTTTTCCTTTTCTTTGTGGTTTGGGGGCTCCTTTCCCTTACTCCATATTCACACATCCAAAGTCTTAATTCTTCTATTTAAACTTCTTCTCAATATTGATAGCGTATTGGTAGGTTGCACAAAGCGTGGAGATGTCTAGGAACTCCATCTAGTCCTCGATGTATTTGTGCAGACAACCACATACTTGAGTACCAAATTCCACTAAGAATCCTAGATACCCAAATTTGTGTAAAGGGTATGAAAAATATTTGTGAACTCTGACGTCTCTTCATCCCTTCCATGCTATAGTGTGGTCCAGTTTACATACCTATCTTCATAGCTCCCAACAAGGTAATACTGCTCCTTGACGGAATCTACGAAAGAGTTCCAAGTTGGTGTGGCTGAAAACAATGAGGGTTCCCTCTTGTCTTTCTGCTTACAGTAGGTTTCCCACTAGTATTTTAAGTGGGGAGCAGATTTGAGGAGTGAAAAAGTAATATTTCCCTATTGGAAAAATCATGAACCAAAAAATACCCTTCCAACATAATTATCCATCTATCTATGATGTTTGCATCTATCTATCCTTTAAATATGGGAATTTCAAAGTTAACCTGTACATTGAATGGAGTGGTGCCTCCAAAGTGGCTGCCAGATGAATATGTGTTTCTTGTGGGCATCCAGTGAAGGATCTGGGTGAAGTTGTCCATCATCGCATTACTCTATCACTCGAGGGCTTCTTCAAGCAATATTTTATTCCTGCTATATTTTCTTCCTCTATCTTGATCCCTCGTCTATATTTTCTTTTGCAATGGGAGGTCATCATGGTATGTGAGGCTGGTCTTGCAAAGGTTCAACCAGTTCGAGCCCTAACTCCTCATACCCTGACCTTGTTGGGGGCATTTAAAGAAAAATAGAAATGGAGCAGATAGATATGATACCATTGATTTGAAATTATGCAAGAATAAAACCAAATATAGATATAAACAAAAACATAGATATGCAACAAAAATAAAACTTCATTTCATTAATATCAAAGAACTGAAAAATGCTTACATAAAAAATGGAAAGAAACTAGCTCGGGCGATAGTAGCTTATGTTTGAGAAGCCATGTCGTGGATATATGCCTCTGAATTGTGTTATAGTGAGGATCAAAGGCCTATTTATTATTGAGAAACAATGGAAAACCCTAAACATCCAAAAACCTTACCCTAGAAGATGAATCACCTAAAGTATGGGCCTGGTTGGGGTAAATTGGTACATCAACTTCCTAGGGTTGTAATTTTGGCATACGATCTTCGTTTGATGTGCACGATACATTGTCAGAAATATCTATCCGAGGGTCATAACTATCATCTAAAAATGACATTAAAAGCCTCAAATTTTCTCATTTTCCAGAAAGCTGTCTTTTAGGGCCTCAAAATGGCTCTGGAGTTTCCAGACCCGACTAACTGCCAAAAATATTAAATTATGCTACAATTACGGAAACTCAATGAAATAATGGTACAATAGTGGGGGTCCAAGTGGAATAGGAGGGCGTATACTAACATCCACTTGGATCATTCATCCCCCCTTAGGAAGAGTTGAGTTCCTCCATGAGATCGGGAAACTTTTGCTGAACTTGGTCCCTGGTGAGCCACTTACATTGGTGCATGAGTTGGTTAGGCTTGACAACCAGATACAATTGGATCTTCTACTAGTGAGTGTTATTGATTGACATGACCATGATCTGATTAGTTGTGGCATGTTCCATCCAGTTAGGGTTTATCTTTGTTGGTGTGAGTTGTTATATAATGTTTGATGTTTCCAGTAAAGGTGGAAAGTATGGCTGAAGGTGGTCCACATTGAATTCTAGGTGTATGCCAAGGAATGGGGGAATGTTGGGCTCAAAATAATTATTTCCCATAGCCTTGGTAATGTTGTAAGGCCCATAACGGAGTGGTTTGAGCTTTCGATGTGCTCTGGTAAGGCGTTCTTTCTGTAAATGAAATAAAACTTTGTCTCCCACCTGAAACTTGTGTGGCACCCAATGTTGATCATGTCTTTACTTGTACTTGGCATTGGACTTCTCCAAGATGTCGTGAACCTGGTGGTGAATTTGTTGGATGTGTTCAATAAATTTGGTTACTTTATTAGCCTCAGACATTACATGTGTGGATTCTATCTATGTATTCGCATGAGGCATGGCATGTTATGAAACCAGGTCACCAAAAGATAGAAAAGATATATCAACGCTTTAGAATTTAGCCTCTTCGAGGGGGAAACCTCCTTTACATTACATAAATGAACAATTCTTGGATGATTCAAATCACAAAACCTCCTTTCTATATATTGGAGTCTAAGGAATCACAATATAACCCAGCCGAACTAACAATAATAATATAAAGCCACAAAAATAACAATAGAGGGATTCTATGGGGCATAGTAATAATAATATGGGGACAATAGGGGCACAACAATATTAATAAGGGATACAAATACAATAGTAATGGGGTAATCACTAGTATTATAAGGACCTAACATGCCCCTCTCCTTCAAAAAAAGTGTTTTCCTCAATGCTTGAGTAGTTCTGGATGCTTCTGTATAAAATTCTCATCCTCCCATGTGGAATCTTCACCGGATAAGTTCTTCCACTTGATGAGATACTCGGAAATTGATCGATTTCATAGTCGTCGAGTTCTTGTTTCTGTGACTACTTCCGGTTCCAATATAATTTTTCCTTCCTCATCAAGTTCTAGCAATATTGTTTGAACTGGGAGCTTTTCTCCTATAACCTTCTTTATAAATGAAACATGCAAAACTGGGTGCACTCGAGAAGTTGAAGGAATCTCCAATTTGTATGCCATAGTACCAATCTTTTGCAACACCTTATACGGACCATAATACTTTGGTGATAATTTATTATCCTTCGTAGCTATGTTATGAAACCATCTCACAAAAAGATAGAAAAGATAGATCAATGCCTTAGAATTCAGGCTCTTCGAGGGGGCAACCTATTTTACATTACATAAATGAACAATTCTTAGATGATTCAAATGACAAAACCTCCTTTCGATATATAAGAGTTTAAGGAATCACAATATAACCCAGTCGACCTAACAATAATAATATAAAGCCACAAAAATAACAATAGAGGGATTCTATGGGGCACAATATATGGGGACAATAGGGGCACAACAATATTAATAAGGGATACAACTACAATAGTAATAGGGTAATCACTAGTATTATAAGGACCTAACATGGAAACATCAATCAAACACAATGGTTGAAATCCTAGACCCACTTGAAAGGGACTACGACCAATCAAGCTATGGAGATATTTATCATAACTGTGATGCACATACGAAAGGCTCTCATCCCAGGTTTGTGGATGCTTGGAGTTGCACATGTGTTGTATGTGCACTATTATCCTATTGACAACCTTTGTCTAGCCATCAGTCTGGGGATGGAATGTAGTCAAATTGGTGAGCTTGGTGTCCAATAGTATCCAAAGGTTCGAACAGAATGTGCTCATGAATGTGCTATCCCAATTTGATATAATGGTATGAAGGATCCTAAAATGTACCCACACTCGTTCAAAGAATATTTTGGCAGTGTCCTTTGTTGTGATACTCTTTTTGTAAGCTGCCAATATATCCATCTTAGAAAATCTATCCATGACCACAAATACATAGTCATTACCATGCTTGGTAGAAGGCAGTCCAGATAGATAGTCCATGGAGATGGATTCCCAAGGCTGGCTAGGAGTAGGTAGAGGAATTTAAAGGAATCTCTTCTTGATGGTTGGCTTAGCGATTGTGCGGGAAGTGTTGGATCTGACGTATTTCCCAACATCCTGTTAGATTTTTGGCCAATTAAAGTACTTTTGTAGTAGGACCACAGTTTTCTCCACAACAAATTGTCCTACAACCAATTGTAGTGCACTTCCCAAATAAGCTTGGCATGCTCTCTTGAAGGTGGCCCAAGTAGCATAATAATGCATCCTAGATGTGGAAATCAGGGACTTGCTTGCCATCCACTAGAATCTAGTATGTTGAGGCAAAATTTGGATAATTTTTGTATAGTTTCTTCCATCCAAAGATCTCGTGGCCACAAGAGTTGAGAACAATAGTGAGTGCTACAATTGGGGACCAACTGAATTAGTTTGCAAGATGATTGTTGCTGCCCTTTTTGTTTTCAATGTTCAAGTGGAATTTTTGCAGATATGTAGACCACTTATTATGGTAGTTGTTATACAATTTCCCTTATGTCTATATAAACTGAAGGGGTTAGTGAATGGTATATTAGATGACCGTTTCCTTCCCCAGAATGTAATGCTTCCATTCTCAGTAAGCCTGCATGATGGAATACATATCTTTATTATAGGTTGGGTACTTCTGATTTGTATTAGGAAGTGTCTCACTATGATAGACCACTGGATTCCTGTGCTGGGTGAGGACTACACCAATAGCATAGTTGGAGGCGTTTGTATCACTTTCAAGTGGTTGTTGTAGGTCTAGCAATGTGAGTACTTATGAAGAGAAGAGGTGATGTTTTAACTAAATGAAAACCTTCTGTTGGTACTCAGAACAAGAAATTTTTTCTTTCACTTCACCCTTGGTATTCTAACTCAAAGTCCAAGTGATATGGGATAATGCCACCATGAACCTCTGATAAAAATTTGCAAGGCCAAAAATGTTGTGAAGCTCTGTTAGAGTGGTCGGGGTTGATCAATCCTGAATGACTTGGATCTAATTAGATCCACTTGCATGCCACGTACAACTATTATGTAACCCACATATTAGGCCTGACTCATCCCAAAGGTGCATTTCTCCAAGTTGGCACACAGTTTGTGTTGCTACAGGGTTTGAAGGACCAACCGAATGTGTTGCAAGTGTTCTTCCCAACTCTTGCTGAAGATGAGGATGTCGTCAAGATAAAAACACATGAATGAGTTGGTGAAGGGTCACAAGGTGTCATCCATTAACCTCATAAAAGTAGTAGGAGAAATTTTCAATCCGAAGGGCATAACCAACCATTCAAAAAGGCATTCCTTAGATTTGAAGATAGTCTTCCATACATGTGTGCGCTCTATTCAAACTTGGCGGTAGCCAAACTTCATATCAATCTTGCTGAAATAATTAGCCCCTTTGAGTTTATCTAGAAGGTCATCAATCTGTTGGATCAGATACCTGTTCCTGACATTGATTTTGTTTGGTGCCCGATAATCAATGTAGAGTCTCCATGTCCCATCCTTCTTCTATAAAAGTATAATTGGGCTACCAAATGACAACAAAATTGGTTGAATGTATCATTTTTGCATCCACTCTTGTATTTATCACTTGATCTCTTCATTTTCTAGAATGGACCGATGATATATCAACCCGTTGGCTAGAGGTGATCCAGGAGTCAAATCTATCGAATGCTTGACTTAATAGTGCAAGGGTACCCTTGTGGGAAAGGAGAATATGTCCCTGTATTCTTCCATGACCTTATCCACCTAATTTTTATGTGTGGAGGAACACTTCCTTGACGCCATGGATTTGGCCATAATCTTCGCCTTACTCTTAAAGTGAATAAGAAAGAAAATAAATTTCTTGTTCTGGGAGATGATCTTACTACATTGCTTAGCAGAGATCAAATAGATGGCAGTAGGTGGGGCTACCTCTAGTATCATGTATAACTTATTACCCAAAGAAACAATAACAGTGCGAGGCCTCGACTCATACACAAAATTTCTCTTCCATAAGTATAGTTGCCCTAATAATATATCACAAAATTCAAGAGGAGCAACATCACGCAATACCTCATCCATGAATGGATTGATGCTATAGGGAAGGCAACACTGTTGGTGGACAAAAACATCTCGTCCTTTGTGAATCCACCCAATGGTGTATGACTACGGGTGTGGTGTGGTCAGTAGGAAAAACCGCTTCATGGCCTTTGTTGAAATGAGGTTATTTTGGCTCCTGCTATAGATAATGAATTGCAATGGTTAATTGTTCATCAACATCTATGAGTTGAAGAGATGCTCCACATCTTCTATATATTTGGGCTCAATATTCTGGATCTTAGTGGTGGAAATAGTGGCATTTGGCTCCACATCAAGAATCGACCTCCCTTTGTCATTGTACTTGTCAATTTCTGACTCAGAGTTGGAACATGCACATGATTCTGAAGCCTCCATCTTGGCCACCAATGACTGCTTCGATCAACACTCACTTATGTTGTTAGTGGGGCTCTTATGGAACTCACACCACTTTCCTATGTTCTCCATTATCTTCGTGGTATTTTTCTTTAATTGTTGCTTCGATAAGTTGTCTTGGGTCACCCTGCCTTGGATTTGTTCTTTGTTCTATGCTTTGGGGTGCATTTCCCTTTCTTTAGATTCGCAGATCCAAAGTCTCTCTTCTTCTGTTTAAACTTCCACTCAATCTTAACATTGTATCGATAAGGGGTGCCAAGTGAGGAGATATCTAGGAACTCAATATCATCCTAGATATATTTGTGCGGACAATTGTGGTACTTTACAAAAAGATTCCACTCAAAATCCTTGATACCAAACTTTATGCGAAGGATATGACAAATATTTTTGAACTCTGACACGTTTTGGTCCCTTCCCTGTTGTAGTATGGTCCACTTTATGTAATTATTTTCATAGGTCCCTACAGGGTAATAGTGCTCCTTGATGGCATCTCAAAAAGAGTTCCAATTTAGTGTGGCTCAAAACAGTGAGGATTTTCTCTCGTCCTTTTTCTCACAGTAAGTTTCCCACCAGACCTTCACATGGGGGGTGGCTTTGAGGAGTGAAAAAAGTAATATTTTACCTATTGGAAAAATCATGAACCGAAAAATACCCTTCCAACATATTTAACCATCTATGGGTAGAGTTTGCATCTATCTGGACTTCAAATACGTGAATGTCAAAGTTGACTTGTACCTTGAAGTGAGTGGTGCATCCAGAGCAGATATTAGATGAATATGAATTGGCTGTGGGCATCCATTGAAGGAGTCAGCCAAGTTTTCCATCATCGTGTTCCTCTATCACTCGAGAGCTTTGTTAAGCAGTATTTTGAAGGGATCTCCTACTCCCTCATCATTCTTTTCTTCCGCAATGGGAGGCCGTTGGGGTTTGTGAGGTTGCTCTTGCAAAGGTTCAACCAATTTGAGCCCTAACTCCTTATACCCTGACCTCATTGGGGAGATGCAAAGAAAACCAGAGAAGGAGAAGACCGCTCTAATACCACTGATCCAAACTTATGAAGGAAGGAAAAAGAATACATATATAAACATGAACATAGAGATGCAAAAGAAATAAAACTTAATTTCATTAATATCAAAGAATTGAAATATGTTTACATACAAAATGGAAATAAAATAACTCGAGCGATGATAGCTTATCTCTGAGAAGACATGTGGCAGTTACATTCCTCTGAACTATGTTACAACGAGGCTCGAAGGCCTATTTATTATCTAGAAACAATGGAAAACCATAAACATCCAAAAACCTAAACTTAGGAGATGAAGCACCAAAACTATGGGCCTCGTTGGGGTAAATTGGTACATCAACTTCCCGAGGCCGTAACTTTGGCGTACAATCTCTGTTTGATGGACATGATACCTCGTTAGAAACATATATGTAATTACTATAACGTTTGATTGTAAATGTCCAAAAATGTAGTAAGTGTGATTTTTTTCCAAAAATATGTCATTTAGGGCCTCAAAATGGCTTCGGAAGTTCAGGACCCGAAAAACTGCCAAAATAGTAAATTGTGCTACAATTATGGAAAGTGAAAGAAATAATGCTACAATAGTGGGGGTCCAAGTGGATTAGGAGAGTGTCCACAAATATCCAATTAGATAATTCCTTCCCCCTTATGAAGTAATGGATCCCATTGCATTTAGTGCCTCCATAAGATGGGGAAACTTTTGCTTAACTTGGTCCCTAGTGAGCCACTTAGCTTGGTACAATAACTGGCCAACATTGAAAACCTAATATAGTTGGATCTTATTTTAGCGATTGTTCTTGATATATGTTTATATGATATGATCAATTATGGCCTATTCCACATAATAAAGGTTTATCTATGTTGGTGTGAGCTGTTATGCAATGTCTGATGTGGCCAGTAATGGTGGAAAGTATGGCCGAAGGTTGTCCACATTAAACATTAGGTGCATGCCAAGGAATGGGGAAATGTTGAGCTCAAAATCATTATATCCCATAGCCTTGATAGTGGCATAAGGCCCATATCAGAGTGATCTAAGCTTTTGATGGGCCCTGATAAGGCATTCTATCTGCAACTGCAACCAAACTTTGTCACCCACCTGAAACTTTTGGGGCACCTAATGTTGATAATGTCATTTCCTGTACTTAGAATTGGACTTCTACAAGATGTCATGAACTTGCTTGTGGATGTGCTAGATGCATTAAATAAATCTGGTTGCTTTATTAGCCTCATATAGAACATGTGTGGATTATGTCTTTGTAGTCACATTGAATGTGTTGGAAGTATTTTTCCTAACTCTTGATGAAGATGAGAATTTCGCCTAGATAAACAACCATGAATGATTTGGTGAAGGGCTACAAGATGTCATCCATTAGCCTCATAAAAATAGTAGGGGAATTTTTTAACCCAAAGGGCATAACCAACCATTCAAAAAGGAAATCCTTGGATTTGAAGACAATCTTCCATACATTTGTGGGATCTATTGGAACGTGGTGATAACTAGACTTCAGATCAATCTTGCTAAAATACTTATCCCCCTTGAGTTGGTCCAGAAGGTCATCAATTAATGGGATTGGATACGTATTCCTAACAATGATTTTTTTAGTCCCCGATTTTAAAATCTATGCAGAGCCTCTAGGTCTCATCCTTCTTTGGTACAAGTATAATCACACTCCCACAAGGTGAGGAACTTGTTTGGATTTTCCCTTTTTGTAACAACTCCTATATTTTCCATTTGATCTCCTCATTTTCTAAAATGGAGTAGTAATATATCAGGTCATTGGGTAGAGGTGCTCTGGGAGTCAGATTGATTGAATGCTTGACCTGATAGTGCAAGGGTACACTTGTAGGTGAGGATAAGATGTCCCTGTATTCTTCCATGACCTTATCCACCTGCTTATGTTGTGTGGAGGAACCCTTCCCCGAGGCCATGGATGTGGCCATTATCTTCTCCTTACTATGAGAGTGAATCATAAAGAAAATAATTTTTTCTGATCTTGGAGAAGATCTTACTGCATTGCTTAGTAAGTATCAAGGAAATAAGGGTAAGTGGGGCTACCTATGGTATCTTGTATAACTGATTACCCAAAGAAATAATAAAAGTGCAAGGCCTCAACTCATAAACAACATGATGCTTCCACAAATATGGTTGGCATAATAATACATCAAAAACTTCAAGAGGAGAAACATCACAAAATAAATAATCCGTGAAGGGATGATGCTAAGATATTATCCTTGGTGAAGCTAGCCGATGGTGTATGACTACAAGTTTGGTGTGGCCCGTAGGCCAAACCACTTCATGATGTCTTTTGAAATGAGGTCATTTTGGCTCCCGTTGTCGATAATAAATTACAGTGATGAACTCTTCACACATCTGTGAGTGTAAGATACACTCCCCCTCCTCTTGATATTCAGGATCAATCTTCTGGAACTTGGTGGTGGAAAAAATGGCATTAGCCTTTACATCAATAATATTCTTCCTTTTTTCATTCCCCTTGTTAGGTTTTGACTTAGAGTTAGAGCATGCATATGATTCTGAATCCTTCAACTCGACCACTAGTGACTGCCTTGCTTGACACTCACTTGTGTTGTGAGTGGGGCTCTTATCGAACTCACATCACTTTCCTATTTTGTTCTTTGTCTTTGTGGTGTAGTTATTTTCTCACAGCTTCGACGAGTTATCCTAGGTCAACCCGCCAAAGATTTGTGCCTTGTTTTGCAATTTGGGGGCATCTTTCCCTTGCTTCAAATTTGTAACAGCCCAAAATAAACATATAATTAATTTTCTAATTAATATCAAATTCAAATCAGAGTAGCACTTACCTGTGTTACCTGTGGTTAACGTCTGCTAACGGAAACAAGGTTTTGGGGACGACTCTCCTCCCAACCATAGGCTCAATTGTGAAAGGACTTGCTACAACTGGCCACTCCCGAGCCCTCAATCAACGTACTACTACCAGTGACTCCTCTGTCTTAGAACACTATTCTCCCAACAGAATGAATGATAGGATCTTGGAATGATGGAATGCCTATCATCTTCCTCACCATCTATTAAATAGATCAAACATTAGAAGGGGAACCACATGCACACACTCCATGTGTCAACATGCAACTTACTGCTTTTTTGTTTTATTCTTTTGTTTTTACTTTTTTATAGTTTTACTGATTTTTACTATTTTTCTTGTTTTATTTCTTTTATTTATATTTATTTAAAGCATGTAATTAATTTATTATTTATTTATTTTTATTTTTATTTATCTATTATTATTTATTAATTAATTTATTGTTTAATATTTATTATTTTTATTATTTATTATTAAGGGACATTACAAAATTCACATATCTAAGGTATCACTTCTTCTATTTAAAATTTTGCTCGATCATGACAACGTATTGGTAGGTAGCACCAAGTGTGAAGATGTCTAGGAACTCCATCTTGTCCTGGATATATTTTTGCAGACAACCACAGTACTTGAGTACCTAATGCCACTCATAATCCTTGCTACCCAACTTCATGCGAAGGGTATGAAAAATATTTGTGAACTCTAGCATGTCAAAATTTAGGGCCATATTTTTGAATATTTCCAAAAAACTATCGTTTAGGGCCTAAAAATGGCTCTAAAACTTCATGACCCAAAAACTGCCAAAAATAGTAAACTATGCTACAATTACAAAAACTTAAATAAATAATGGTACAACAATGGGGGTCCAAGTGAAATAGGCAGGTGGCCACCAATATCCACCTGGATCACTATAGTATATATTAGTACAGAATAATAGATAGAATAAAACATAGGTACAAGAAATATATTTTGTGGATATGTATGTCCAATGAAGTATCAAAGAAAGTTAAACTATGTAAATTTTCTAGCCTTGAAACCAAACTATGATTTTAATACAAGGGGTGTGAAATTATGAGGCATTGGGAAGTGTGAGGAGGGTTGTTCACCATATTCCCCCTTCATGACATGAGTTACATGATTGTATGGTAGGTGGATTCCATGCAGCAATTCTTGAAGAGTCATTTGATTTTGTACTATTGATTAATGGGATTGACCACAACCTCAATGTTATTACTTTAGAAACATGGCTAGAGGTTGAAGTGATGATGGTTGGGTACTCAACAACATTTATGTGTTACAATGGTAGCCAATCTTATTATGTATTTCAACTCAAAGTGGATCTCCTTATTAATGAAATCAAGTATGAGTAGGGAAAATGTGTAGGGAGTTTATGTGGTGATAGGTTGTGAGGTCATTCATAAACTAGAGAAGCTACACAATGGTAACAACAAGATAGTGAGGTGCAATGACAACCTTGGTGCGTGTGTGTCATTTGTTGCAGTCTTCTGTGTAATTCACACTCGACTTAAACTATTTGGTTCTAATTACTTCTTTCTAATTCTTTGGACATTGCGGTGCACATGGAAAGAGAGGTATGGGGTTTTATTTTTGAGGAATGTAGGGGAGTATTATAGTGTTCTCTTGCTACAAAATTTGAGAAATTTTGATGCTTGTGTGTAGTTAAGGCTGATTTTTAGTTTGAATTTGTGGCAAGAGTTGCTTATTCTAGATGATACAAGGAATTTCCTTCCCAAACTCCTTTCTTCTCCCACGGGAGGCACAATGAAGATCTTCTATTAGTGGAATATGAAGTAATAAAATGTTATAATGTCTCATATTTGACTCTTGTCATGTACTCCCCAATGGAGGCTTATAAAATCCTAATCAACCTGCATAATTTGGGGTGGAGAGCTGTGGAGTTTTGTTCACACTCTATCTGGAGGATTGATCTATGATCACCTAGTTGGGGTATCATTGGTGTTGCTGGAAGGTTTCCAAGGGCACTAGAAGACCCTGGTCTGAAAGGTTGCGGGAACTCATTTCTCCCTGAGAAGGTTGGTTTGATGAACATGTGTAGTGTATAGAACCACCAAATGGCTCAGGAGTTGGAACTTGGAGAGACAATGAATCATTTGTTTCCATACTCTCTTCCTCTAGATGGTAGCTCCCCTTCTCTATATTACATGGTTGACATTCTTCAGTAGCTACATAATTTTATTTTCTAGCTTAATCGAGCATGCCAAGATGACCATAACAACATACTGGACTTCATGGAACACATACAATGGAATTTGTGGAAAACACATGATAGATTGGTTAGTCTTTGGTGAGAACAAATGAAATTTTAAGAATAGCTGGGCTTGTTAGAAACTCAAATTGCTCACATGGAGGGCCACATCTATTATGAATTCAAATCCATCGTCTCCTCCAAGTTTAGCTCCAGAACATCCAATATTGATAAACTCAAATGGTAATTAATGTGTTTCGGTTGTTTTCTTTTGTTGTTTGTTTTATGGAAATGGGTGTCGGTCAGTGTTAGTAGATAAATATCTCTCTAGAAGTACATTTTGTACTTAGGCAATGTCTTGTTTGCTAATAAATCTAGTGAGAGTGAGGCCAATAAGTTTTTGGAAAAATATTTGAAACAATGTAATCTACTGAATTAATGGAAATCCTTGATTTACAAAAAAAACATTAAAATCATTAAATTAAATTAATTATTATTTTTAACCATTAATATCATTAAAATAATCACTGTTATTTGATTAATTTCTTTATATTCATTTTTGTTGAAAATGGCAACAAGAAATGCTAAAAATAGCACTTCTAAAATAGCACTTTGGGTATCAGTGCTGGATTGAGCAATAGGGAATGAAAGATGGAAATGCTAAAAATAGAATTTCTATTTTTAGTAGTGCAGGATGGATTGCTATTTTAGTCAGTCCCTGGACTAAAAATAGGAAGTAAAATTTTAATTTGAACTTAACAGCTATTTGAAAATAAATTAATTAATTCTCCATGAGTTAATTAGTTGTGAAAAATCAAACATGAAGTTTATGTGAGGACATGCAACAATTTATCTATTAATTGAGGAATTTATCCATCAGTTAAAGAGATAAGGATCAGTTCTAGTTTGAGTAGTAATTAGTTGGCTCAGTTAACTGAGTCAAGTCCAGTTATATTTGATTTAAACAGTTTGTTTAAACTAAGTAAGTTCAGTTAGTTAATGCATGCTAGCATATAACTATTGTACTTCAGATAATTGAAGATTCTCTCATGAATAACTCATGCATATTAGTTCAGACAGAGACCCAGTTGAGATTAGAGAAGGGACAATGTACTATCAGTTGCATGAATATTTTTCCTATAAAGGAATCTCATCCATGATGAGGATTTATCTCCTTCAGGACTGCGTAGTTGGATCAGAGGTTAGTGAGTGTCTGAAGAGGCCAATTCACATAAGTGGCTGCACTGGATCCCAATCAAAATTGTGCAAAGAAATAGGAGGCTTGGAGGGTAGACCAGAGGTTAGATAGAGGCCTTTGACTGTCTATGAGCAACAGAGGTATTGCAGAGAGAGAAGGATAGCTTTTGAGCTGATTCTTTTTGTAATATTGGCTATATTTCCACTTGTATGATAATACAGAGTTGGGGTTTTAGGCTGACGCTTTCCCCAGGTTATATCTTCTGTGTTATGTGTGATTGATTCCTTCTTATCAGTTATATGTGTTCTTATTGATGTTTCTCATGTTCAATTAAGCTTCCGCTAAATTGGTTATAGAAGTAGATCAAGTATTTTGCTTTAGTCTATTGCATTACCAAGTGATCTACAACTGGAATTTCTACATGGTATCAAGCTAGCTGATTTGTAGAAAAATTCTACATGGTGTCAAAGCCCAGGTGATCAAGGAAGAACAGTGCACAATAAGGGAGAAGTTGAAGTTTGTGATTCCTGAATATAGAAATT
Organism: Pinus taeda; assembly: GCA_000404065.3. Taxonomy (NCBI): domain Eukaryota; kingdom Viridiplantae; phylum Streptophyta; class Pinopsida; order Pinales; family Pinaceae; genus Pinus; species Pinus taeda. The sequence continues at coordinate 35,606 of APFE030850827.1, read as the reverse complement.
GAGTTCCTATCACATCTCTATTTCACCTATGGCATTCAATGGTTTGAAACTTGAATATGCCCTTGATGGCAGTTTGAATTATAAATCCTGGAAGGATAACATGGAAGCAATACTAGAGGATAACAGTTTAAAGGACTTCATTGATCAAGAAGTCCCCAAGCCGAATGGTGCTGCTAAGTTGGCTAAATGGAAGAAATGTGTGGCTAGAGCAAGGAGAATCCTTCTGGAGGGAGTTCAAGATCACATAGTCTCGAGTCTCCATGGGAAGGAGACACCGTTTTCAATGTGGAAAACATTGAAAGATCTATATCAGAATAACAATGATCAGAGGAAGTTGGCACTGAAGAACATGCTTTGGAATATCAAGTGCGAAAAGGGAGACACGATCTCTATGTATCTGAACAAGCTCACCACATGTAGGGATGAGATTGGAAATGTAGGGATTGTGACAACTAATGATAGCATGGTGAGTCTTGCACTCCTCGGTCTTCCTGAGAGTTGGAATAGCTACCATGACTTGGTTAATGGAAGAGAGAAACTACTAGATTGGGAATGACTTTGGTTGGATTTGATGCAGGAGGAATTAAGAAGAAGCACCAGAGATGGTTCTTCATCTATGGAGGATGAAGACAGTTGTACCTTAGCGAGTAAGGTGAAGAAGGGGAAGGAGAAGGTTTCTCATTCTGAATCCAATTCTTCCCATGGTGGGAAGAATTTTGACAAATCAAAAGTGCAATGCTTTTGTTGTCATGAGGTGGGCCATTTTGCTACAAATTATCCATAGAGGAAATCCAAGAAGGGACCCATGGAAGGATCAGAAGGTGAGGCACTGACTTCACAGTTCGAGTTGGATTTCACACTGTTCGCATGCATGGTTTCATACATGGTGGGAAGTGATTGGTTTCTTGATAGTGGAGATTCTTTCCACATGACCGGTGACAAGAGTTTGTTTAGTACTTTGGATGAGAAAGACCTCCAAATACTCATAGCGATGGGTAATGATGAAAAGTATAGTGTCTCAGGTGTAGGCAGGGTTATTTTTCATAGGGAGCATGGAGCTTACCTTACCTTGACCGATTTCAAGTATGTACCAGGATTGAAGAGAAACTTGGTGTCAATCACGATGCTGGAATATAGAGGCTATGATGTAGTCTTCAGTAAGGGAAAGGTTTTCTTTAGAAACATCATCACTAGACAGGTGAAGCAGATTGGTTCATGGGTCAAGAACTTGTATACTCTTGAGGTTCAAGATGCATGAAAATCCTTGAGGAGCAAGGCAACTGATGGAGACTTGGTGGTTGAGAGGGAGAGTACATTACCTCTCAACATGCAGGGCCAAAAGAAGTCTTAGATGATTGTGGAGGAGCCACGATTGGTGAAGCAGATTTAGGGGGTTGTGGAGTAGCCACAACTAGAGAAGCTAAGAGAAGATTGAGTAGAGACATATACTCATGCAGAGACCTCCAGTAGGGGGGAATTTAGAGCTAGGTGGGTAGAGGGATCACATGCATCTATACCTCCAGGTAGGAGGTGGGGCGATGTGGAGTGATCATCCCAAGAAGGCTAGAATAAGGGCAGGATCCTTAAGGTACCCAACCACTTTGATTTGACTTTGCTATAGGAGCCTCGATGAGCAGTAGAAAGACTGGATAATTGGTTATAGACAGATGTGGATGGAGCAGCAGAGAGAGCTACGATGCAGGAGTCCCAGGACTGTGTAGAGCTAGTAGACTGCAACGATGTGAGAGGCACAAAAGTGTTGCACCAGTGCAGGATGGCACGAAGGGGTGTGAAATGGTGTGAGATGCATGGAGTGTTGCAGTATCTCAAATGTCAGAGAGGGAGCACTTATCAGTAGCATGTAGAGCTTTAGCATCAGAGTATGTTTCTAGCCCAACAGAGAGGTCAGTTGGGAGTTTTTTTTGTTCCCAGAGTTGTTGGAGCAACCACACTTGGTAGAAGTGTTGCATGCAGAACATTCCAGAGGCACAGGATCGGCTTCGAGTTGAATGCCTTTCTTGTGAGAGGGAGTGTTGAAAATGGCAACAAGAAATGCTAAAAATAGAAGTGCTAAAAATAGCACTGCTAAAAATAGTAGTTTGGGTTATCATTGTTGGATTGAGCAACAGGGAATGAAAAATTGAAGTGATAAAAATAGAATTGCTACTTTCAGCAGTTCAGGATGGATTCCTATTTTAGTCAGTCCATGGACTAAAAATAGGAAGTAAAATTCGAATTTGAACTTAACAACTATTTGAAACTAAATTAATTAATTCTCCATGAGTTAATTAGTTGTGAAAAATCAAACATGAAGTTTATGTGAGGACATGCAACAGTTTATCTATTGATTGAGGAATTTATCCATCAGTTACAGAGATAAGGATGAGTTCTAATTTGAGTAGTAATTAGCTGGCTCAATTAACTGAGTCAATTCCAGTTATATTTTATTTAAACAGTTTGTTTAAATTAAGTAACTTTAGTTAGTTAATGCATGCTAGCATATAACTATTTACTTCAGATAACTAAAGATTCTCTGATGAATAACTCATGCATGTCACTTCAGATAAAGACCTAGTTGATATCAAAGAAGGGACAGTGTACTATCAGTTGGATGAATATTTTTCCTATAAAGGAAGCTTATCCATGATGAGAATTTATCTCCTTCAAGACTGCGTAGCTGGATCAGAGGTTAGTGAGTGTGTGAAGTGGTTAATTCACACAAGTGGCTAAACTAGACCCCAATCAAAATTGTGCAAATAAATAGGATGCTTGGAGTGCAGAATAGAGGTTAGATAGAGGCTTTTGACTGTCTGTGAGTAGCAGAGGTATTGCAGAGAGAGCAAGATAGCTTTTGAGCTTATTCTTTTTGTAATATTGGCTATATTTCCACTTGTATGATAATACAGAGTTAGGGTTTTAGGCTAAGGATTTCCTCGGTTATATCTTCTGTGTTATGTGTGATTGATTCCTTCATATTAGTTATATGTGTTCTTATTGATGTTGCTCATGTTCAATTAAGCTTCCGCTAAATTGGTTGTAGAAGTAGATCAAGTATTTTGCTTTAGTCTATTGCATTATCAGGTGATCTACGGGTGGAATATCTACAATTTTTTTTTAAATAATTATATTTAAAATGCTTGTAATAACCATTCACCCATCTATTTTAGAAATTTTGAATAAAATTAAAATATCTGGAAACAAAATGATTTTTGGCATTAGGTACCACCTTAGGAACAATGTTATCCTTCCTATCATCTAGAAGGAAAGAGAGAGGTTATTGGTACTAGGATAGCCCTCAGTATAGATTCATTTAAGAGCACAACAAAGCTATTGTATTCCAGAGAACCAACATGTCAAGTTACGATACTCGAAGTTAGGCGGGGAGGATAACGACTATTTCCCCCAACCACCCAAGTGAAGCTAAATTGACAAAAAAATTATGAAAACATATTAACTATATTAAAAATTCAATTCTTTTATTTTCAAGGTTTTAAATATTAATTATATTTGGAACACTCTCAATAAACCTTTTAAATAAAATTACAAAATATGGAAGCATACCATAAAAATTCGAAATTTGATTTGGTTATTTTCAATGTTTTCAACACTAATTATATTTCTAAAACTTAAACGGATGGATTTTTCTTTAAATTTTTTTATAAAAGCATTAGCTTTTGGGAAAGTTTCTATCACTTCTGGACTTTGATTTTGGTATATTATCCTTTCCTATCAACAATTCTATAAGTGCCTACAACGTGCAAGTAAAGAAAATAGTGATGTTGTTGTTTCGAGATGTGAGGAGGTTTTGGTTTTTAGTCTCTCATTTTTACTGGTGATGAAGTTGCATTCCCTTGTGGCCATCCCTACTCTTATGTCTACAGTTTCAAATTATTCCCTATCTACTTAATTATGGTTTTATCTATTTTAGCCTAGAAGGTGAATTGGTATCACCTTGTGAAGAGTTATTGTAAGGCCCCTTTTTTTTGTTTTCGAAAGAATTGGAGGTAATGGTATTTTTTTTGTCCCTTTCATTATTTTTTTTAGATTATCCAAAATCTTGTTTAAGTTGTCCCCCTTCTAGAAACAACGATCTATATATTTTAGTGGTAAAAGAGGGGAGTTGTGTTGAGACTTATCTAGCACAAGACATGGGGGAATTCAAGAATCCTACCATGTAGTCAGGTTTTCATAGCAGTGTTTCATTTCACAAAGATTGATTATGTAAATGCACCACCTATTCCCCATTCTCTCTTGGCTATTTAGATTTTGGGCTTATTGGTTTGGTGGTGTAATTTTGGTTCTCGAGGGGAATTCATTGTTAATTTGTTTCACGATGGTGCAACATTTTATGGAGGATGTTGGATAAGGAGTGCAAGGCACCAACCTGATCTGTGTGGGCATGGCTAGAAGCTTTTCTAAGTCATCCCTTTTCAAGAACATATACTCATCGAGATATATGTGGGGTGCAATACTGCCTGAGATTTAGCGCTTAACAAATATCTTATTCCTTTATTTTAGAGGATCAAATCAATTCCCTTTGCCTGAATGGCACATAAGTGGCCACAAGTTTGGAGGGGGGAAACATACTAAGAATAGAAAGCCTGTAACAACTCTAGGTTAAAAGTTCATGTAATAAAGTTAATAAAGGAAAAATAATACCAGGTCATGGGACGTGTATTCCAAGCCAAATGTTGGGCAAAACATCCTATTGGCTGTGACTTTCAGTTTATTAGGGCTAAGGGAATTAGAAAAGGCATTGGCAAAGGCAAAGAGGAATTAATTGGCATTTATTTATCAAAATAAAGGAAAATAAGAGAAAAGAGAGATGAAAGGTCACAAATTTGCATGAGAGGAAAATTGAATGAAAATAGAGGAAAAATGAAGAAAATAGATGCCTCAATAAGAAAAATGCTTCTAAGGATCATTTCACAAATTTTGTTGGTTTAGATTTTGTCAATTGGGTTTTGGAATTCTCTCTCTTCTCCCATACCATTGCAAACTAAGAGCATTCTTGGAGCACTCTAGCATTGGATAAAGGAAGGCAAGAAAAGACAAGGAAAGACAAGGAAAGCAAAGGAAGGAAGAGGACAAGAAAGGAAGGTTGGATCACTCAGCTTCAATATGAGGAATTTCTAGGTAACAAGTTGCATGTGTGATTTCCTAACTGATTTTTGAATGCATGGTACATGCATTTGTGTATTTGGTTCGTTCGTTATAATTGGCATGAATTTTTCCTAACTTGGAAGTGGTTTTAGCCTTGCCTTTCCATTTCTGGATAGTCATGGTGTGATGGGGTTCTTTCCTAGTTGAGCTTTGGATTGGCGGAACGTTTTGGAACCATGTTTGGTGGTATCAAAAAAGTTCCCAAGGCTTGGGGGTGTGCATGGTTTAATCTATGGGAATCCCTAAACAAGTGGGGTGGACAGAGGAAATTCTTGAATGTAATGGAGGATAAACTCTAAGACAACTAGCTTGTTTCAAGCTTTGTGATATCTTGACCGATTTTGGTGAGATCGTGGTAGCTTGAGGGTGGGGGTGGTTTAATCTCCAGGAAGCCCTGACTTTTTATGTATTGAGATCCCACATTCATTCTTGGAATATGGCATGCGGTTGATTGGTTGAAAGAAATATTTGGTTCAGGCCAATCTATGGCTGGGTGGTATGTGGAGGTCTCTGACTTTGGTTCACTTTTGCAACAGTTAATAAGAGATATTTTCTTATTGTAATAAATGACCACTTGCACTTGTTGTTATGACAATTTAATGGTTTTTCTGTCATGGTTATATGCTGGTTATAAGCATGGATTTGTAATGTACTTTAGCTATGTCTTGTTCGGGATTTGATAAATATATGATGGCCAATGAATGCATGGGATAAAAAGTGTTATTGAAGCTATTATGGGAGGGCATTAGATGTGATTCTCAGATAAGTTTTAGACTCCAATGATCATATATGCATTCATGACTTGCAGTTTACATGTTCATCATATGCTTGACGAAATGATTGTCATGGCTAGGCTTGGATAGGTCAAGTTCTTGTTCATGTTTTGTATGATTATAATTTTCATTAAGTTACTTACCATTATAGAAAGTCTCGATAAGTTTTGGGAAGTTGGATGAAGGCTGGCCTAGAATTGTGGCTCAGATATTGGGACTGCACCCTCTGAACTGATGATTTTTTGCTACAACTGCACTCAAACAATCTTGTTCATGTGGTTGGAGGGTCATAACTACACCCTTGCAAGATTTTGCATGCGCTTGTGGGCCTGTGTCATTGAAAATCTATCTAGCTCAGGGTTTGGTCACCTAAGGTGGTTATTTGGCCCCTAAGTGTCTTGTAAGCCCTATAGGATTTTAGCTTGTAGTCAGTAAGTCTCAGTTGTTGGCCCCACTTACATAACTAAAGCTTGTAGGTTGGGTTATGCTATAGTAACTCTTCATCTCATCTTTACCCTAACAGACTAGTGAAATGGTGTAAATGTGGGAGGGGGTGGTTAAAGGGTGGTATTAGAGCATGGTTCAAATACTTGGACTGGATGTGTTGGATGCATGTTATTATGTATGAATTATAATGGTTATGGTTTTCATGCATGAGGTCATTGTATGTAGTTAGTGTTATCATGCATTGCATTGATGTATTGATATGATTATGTATATGTATGTATCGTGCTAATATGGATTGATTTTCCAGATAAGACAACCTCCCCTAAAATTAACTCAGGCATGTTGATTATGTTTATATTTCGTTTTTTGACATGGTATGGTTACAGGAAGAAGAGGATTAACAATAACTAGAAGAATGGTGGATTATAGTTCATGAAACTCCCCTCATAGAACATATGATGAACCAAGGTATGAGTACCCCTGACATAGCAAATACCTTGAGAAGTTTAAAGGAAGAAATCAGAAGTTGTAAGGAAGATAGTGATAGGATCATTCAGTCACAAGAAAGAAGTTTTAGGGCACAGGAAGAACAAGAAGAAGTCAATGCAGTTATCCTTCGGAGTTTGTCAAATTTGCAGAGATAGGGATGACTGCAAATTAGTTATGGATAAGAGGACAAGAATAATGGGGAATATGATAGTAGGTCTCAGGGAGGGAACATGTTAGATAGGGATGACACAGTCAAATATAGTAGGTTCTTGGATACATGTGATAGGAGATGCAGTGGATGTAGGTTCTATTCTAACCTTCGTTTAGACGAGTATCATGGTCATCATCACTATCATCCTTATAGGCAGAGTGAGAGGGGATACTTGCTAGATGGGTTCAAGAAATCCAAGCCACCTAAATTGGATAGAGAGTTGAAGAAGATAGAAGATGAAAAGGCAAGGTTTCTTGGAATGAAGAAGTTCTTTGAGCTCCATGATTATACAGAGAACATGAAGGCCAAGATAGTTATTTTCAACCTTAAAAGGAAAGAAGGCATCTGGTGGGAAGATGTAAAGCATTTCAGAGACATCAGGATAGAGGATTTGATTTGGAATGATTTTAAAAGTTTTTAGAAAGAAGTATTTGTCAGATAGATACTATGATGGTAAGGCCAAGGAGTTCTATGAGTTAACGATGGGATGTATGATAGATGAGGACTACATGACTAAGTTACTAGAGTTGTTAATCTATGTGCCTTACCTCAAGGATGAGAAGAATTTTTTGTAAGTTTCATTAGTGGAATGCCATTATAATTCAAGGATAATATTGAGTACGATGAGCCTCAGTCACTGGAGGATTGGAAAGTTCAAACATTGTTAAGAGAAATTGAAGCATAAGTCTGACTCTAAGCGTGGTTAGAAAGGGATAGATAAGACTAAAGTAAAGTGACCACCAAAGTGCAGAATACCTTAGGATGTAGGTGAGAAGTAAAATGTTTCTCCTTATAAGAATTTTAGTGTAGGTTAGAAGGGACATGGACCTCAGCCTGAAGAGAAATAGAATAAGGGTAGTGGTAGAGAAGCATTTCATTGTTGGATATGTGGCAAAGATCATCTCAAGGAGGATTTTCCCTTGTATCATGGTGGCATACCTCATATTTACAGTTCTTAGGAGGTGTAGATAGTTGGGGATGTGGGCTAGATAATTCCTAGGATCTATGCAACATTTGATAACAAGTAGGTGGATCACTAGGACTCCATTATTGAGATGGAATGTAAGCTTTCTGATCAAGTTATTTTCATTCTGATTGAACCCATATCTAATTATAGTTATGTTAATCCTAACCTAGAGGATAAATGTGGTTTGAGAAAATAAGAGCATGCAAAGTCTTGGTTGGTGTAGTTGGCTACAGGTAGTAAGAAAAGAGTTCATCATTGGATGAGGGATTGTGCGTTTGAGTTGAATGGTATGCCTACATCAGCACATCTAAATGTTCTTATGTTTCGATCATATAATATGATTATGGGTATGGAATGGTTGTACATTCATAGTACTAATTTGGATTATTATGAGAAGGTTATTGAGTGCTTGGATGATGAAGGAGAGAAGAGAATCTTGCAGGGTATGAAGAATCCTACATCAGTAAGAATGGTCACAACTATGTAGGAAAAACATAGTTGTAGGAAGGGGTGTGTATTGTGTACAATTCATATTTCCATTGACAAAGGTAATGTTGTTGAGGATATGGGAGTCTTGAAGAGGTATCCAAGTTTGCAGTAGTTTCAGGATGTATTTCTAGGAGCTGCACCAACATCAAAGGTACCTCTCCAGAGTTAGCAGAACAGAAGCTGCAGTTGAAGGAAATGCTTGATAGTGGATAGATTAGGCCAAGTTTATTTCCTTGGGGTGCACTAGTGTTGTTTTTGAAGAAGAATGATGGTACTCTTAGGTTTTGAATTGATCATAGAAAACTGAACAAGGTGACGATCAAGAATAAGTATCTATTTACAAGGATTGATGATTTATTTGATCAGTTCAAGGGAGCAACAATGGTTCTTAAATATTGGTTTAAGATCAAGGTATCATTAGGTATGCATCAAACAAGAGGACATCTACAAGATTTCTTTCTAGACTAGGTATGGGAATTATGAGTTTCTTGTGGTTCCTTTTGGTTTGACTAATTCTCCAGCTACTTTCATGTGTTTGATGAATAACATGTTGTATCCTTATTTGGACAAGTTTGTGATGTTGTTCATTGATTGTATATTGATCTATTTTAAGAATGAGGAAGAGAATGAAAAACATATGATAGTACTATTAAGACTGTTGAGAGAGCATTAGTTATATGCCAAGCTTAGTAAGTCTAGTTTCTTTAAGACAAAGGTTCATTACTTGGGACATGTTGTTTCCAAGGAAGGCATAACAGTGGATCCAGAAATTATCAGAGCTATCATGGAATGGGTAACTCCTAGGAATGTCAATGAGGTGAGATCATTCATGGGGTTAGCAATTTATCATACGAGGTTCATCAATAACTTCTCACATATTTCCTATCACATTACATTATTGCAGAGGAAAGGACAAAAATTTTAATAGAAAGATGAATATGCATATAGTTTTGAGAAGTTGAAGTAGATACTTACAAATGATTTAATTCTAAAGATTACATATCCAGATAAAGAGTTCTTGGTGTGAGCAGATGCTTGTTAGAACTGACTTGTTGGATTCTTGATGTAGGAGGGACAAGTGGTATGATATGAGTCAAGGAAATTGAATGAGTATGAGCGGAGATATTTGACTCATGATCTTGAGTTGGCAGCGATCGTTCATGCATTGAAGATGTGGAGGCACTATCTTCTTTGAAGGAGGTTTGTTTTAATGAGTGATCACAGTGGTCCGAGATACTTATTTAACCAATCTAATTTGAATTTTAGACAAGCTAGATGGTGCACCACACTCAGTGAGTTTGACTTCGAGATAAGGTACATCAAGGGAAAGGAGAATAGGGTTGCATATGCTCTTAGCAGAAGAGTTCATGTAAATCACATTGTAGCTATGATTTCATATGGGACAAACTTGTAAGAGTGGATCTTGTAGGCAGAGAAATAGGATGACAGGTATTAGAAACTTCAGCACATGTTACAACAACATAGTACAAGTGATCATGATGTGGATTATCATATTACAATAGATGGATTGGGGAGATTTAGGAACATGATCTATGTGTCACACAATAGTGAACTCAAGAAGCTTATCTTGAGTTAATTTCATGTCAAGCCATATTCAAGTCACCTGGGATATCAATAGACTTTAACAACTGTGAATAAGTTCTTCTATTGGTATAATATAAAGAAAGAGGTAGATGAGTTCATCGTAGGGTGTTTGGATTGTCAACAGTTAAAAGCAGAGTGCAAGAATCCAATTGGTCTATTGTAGATGATTTCGATTCCAGAATGGAAATGAGAGTTCATTTCCATGGATTTCATCACAAGTTTTCCAAGGATATTTAGATAACATGATTCCATCATGGTTGTGATTGAAAAGCTAACCAAGGTAGCTCACTTCATTTTAGTGAAGTCTACTAATTCATATAGTGAGGTAGCTTAGGTATTCATTAGGAAGATAGTGAGATTGCATGGTGTTCCTGAGAAGATCATATTTGAAGATAATGGCAGTATTAGAAGATAATGGCCTCAAGAACTTCATTGATCAAGAAGTCTTGAAGCCGATTGATGGTACTCAACTGGCAGAATGGAAGAAGTGTGTGGCTAGAGCTAGGAGAATCCTCTTGGAGGGAGTTTGAGATCACATTGTCTCGAGCCTCCATGGGAAGGAGAATCTGTTTTCGATGTGGAAAATATTGAAAGATATTTATTAGAATAGCAATGATTAGAGGAAGTTGGCACTAAAGGACAAACTTTGAAAGATCAAGTGTGAAAGTGGTGACACGATCTCTATGTATCTGAACAAGCTCTTCTCATGCAAGGATGAGCTTGCAAGTGTAGGGATCGTGACATATGATGATGACATGGTGAGTCTAGCACTCCTTGGCCTTCCTAAGAGCTAGCACACCTACCAGGACTCGGTTAATGGAAGGGAGAAACTGTGAAATTGGGAACGACTATGGTTGAATTTGATGCAGGAGGAGATCAGACGGAGCACCAGAGATAGTTCTTCATCCATGGAAGATGAAGAGAACTGTACCTTAGCGAGTAACACAAAGAAGGGGAAGGAGAAGGTTTCTCTTTCTCAATCTCGTTCTTCCCATGGTGGGAAGAAGGTTGACAAATTGAAAGTGCGATGCTTTCGTTGTCATGAGGTGGGCCATTTTGTTACAAATTGTCCACTGAGGAAATCCAAGAAAAGATCCAGGGAAGGATCTAAACTTGAGGCACTTGCTTCATAGTTCGAGTTGGATTTCACACTCTTTGTATGCATGGTTTCATCCATGGTGGGAAGTGGTTGGTTTCTTGACAGTGGAGCTTCTTTCCACATGACCAGTGACAAGAGTTTGTTCAGTACTTTAGAGGAGAAAGATCTCCAAATACTCATAGTGATGGGTAATGATGAAAAGTATAGTGTCTCAGGTGTAGGCATGGTTATTTTTTAGAGGACGCATGGAGCTCGCCTTACCTTGACCGATGTCAAGTATGTACCAGGAGTGAAGAGAAACTTGGTGTCGATCACGATGCTAGAAGACAGAGGCTATGATGTAGTCTTCAGTAAGCAAAAGGTTTTCCTTAGACACATCATCACTAGACAGGTGAAGTAGATTGGTTCACGGGTCAAGAACCTGTATGCTCTTGAGGTTCAAGATGCATGCAAAGACTTGAGCAGTAAGGAAATTGATGGAGACTTGGTGGTTGAGAGCGAGGGTATATTACCTCTCAACATGCAGCACCAGAAGAAGTCTCAAACGATTGTGGAGGAGCCACGATTGGTGCAGCAGCTTCAAGTGGTTGTGGAGCAGCCACAACAAGGGAAGCTGAGTGGAGATCGAGTAGAGACATCTACTCATGCAGAGACCTCCAGTAGGGGGAAACTTCGAGCCAGGTGGGTAGAGGGATCACATGTAGCCATACCTCCCAATATGAGGTGGGGTGATGTAGAGTGATCTTCCCAAGGAGGAGGGGCAGGATCCTTGAGGTACCTAACCTCTTGGATGAGACCTTGCTGCGGGAGCCCTAACGTGGAGTAACAGGAACTGACTGATTGGGTAAAGACAGATGCAGATGGAGCAGCAGAGAGAGCTACAGTACAGGGAATCCCAGGACAGCACAAAACATGCAGGCTGTAGCAATGTGAGAGGCACAAGTGTGTTGCATAGTGCAAGGTAGCACAGAGAAGGGTGTAATGGTGTGAGATGCATGGAGATGTTGTAGTAGCGCAGAGGTCAGAGAGGGAGCACTTTTCAGTTATAGGTAGAGCTTCAGCATTAGAGTATGTTTCTAGCCCAACAAAGAGGTCAGTTGGGAGATTTTTTTGTTCTGAGAGTTGTTAGAGCAACCACAATTGGTAAATTTGTTGCATGTAGAACATTCCAAAGGTACAGGATCGGGTTCGAGAGGAAGCATTTCTTGTTGAGAGGGAGTTTTGAAAATTGGCAACAAGAAATTGCTAAAAATAGAAGTGCTAAAAATAGCACTGCTAAAAATAGTAGTTTGGGCATCAGTGCTAGATTGGGCAATAGGGAATGAAAAATGGAAGTGCTAAAAATAAAAGTTCTATTTTTAGTAGTTCAAGTTGGATTCCTATTTTTAGACAGTCCCTGGTCTAAAATAGGAAGTAAAATTCAAATTTGGTCTTACCAGTAGTTTGAATATTAATTAATTAATTCTCCATGAGTTAATTAGTTAAGGAAAATCAAACTTGAAGTCTTTGTGAGAACATGCAATAATTTATCCACTGATTGGGGAATGTGTCCTTGATTTTCTCCACTGATTAAGGAATTAAGGATGAGTTCTATATTGAGAGGATCAGTTTACTTAGTTTAACTTAGTCAAGTCCAGTTAGATTAATTTAACAAGTTGTTAAATTAATGAGAAACAAGTTGTTGATGCTTGCATGCATGTGACAATTGTTATTTTCAAATAACCGAGTATTCTCTCATGGATAACTAATGCATGTCAGTTCAGACAGAGACCTAGTTGAGATTAGATGAGGGACAATGTACTATCAGATGCTAGGATATTCCTAGTGAATATTCCTTGCATGAGGAATGAATCTTCTTCCTTCTATGACTGCATAGTTGGACCTAAGGTGACAGTAGGTATGATTTGGGCCAATTCACACATGTTATGTAATTGGACCCCAATCAAAACTTCACAAGGAAATAGGGGCTTGGAGGACCTGTGGAGCCTATATATTCAAGCCTAGAGAGTCCATGAGCTACATCATCATAGTACAAAGAAAGCAGGATAGCTTTTGAGCTGATTCTTTTTGTATGTTGTTGAGGATTTCCACTTGATTGATAATACAAAGATGGGCTTTTAGGATAGTGCTTTCCCCAGGTTATATCTTCTGTGTTATGGTTGATTACTTCTCATTCTCAGTTATATCTGTTCATGCTTGATGTTGCTCATGTTTGATTAAGCTTCCACAAAGTTTATGGTAGATGTAGATCTAGTATTATGCTTTAGTACATTGCATATATCAGTTTGATCTGCAGGTGAAATTTCTACATGATATCAGTGAGCTAACTGATTTGTAGAGAAAATTCTACAAATAAAGGAAAAATAAGACCAAGGTCATGGGACACATATTCCAAGCTAAATGTTGGGAAAACATCTTTGTGTGTGTCACTTTCTGTTTATTATGGCTAATGAAATTGGAAAAGGAATTGGCAAAGGAAAAGAGGCATTAATTTGCATTTATTTATGAAAATAAAGGAAAATAGGAGAAAAGGGAGATGAAGTGTCATAAATTTGCATGAGAGGAAAATTTAAGGAAAATGGAAGAAAAGTGAAGAAAATAGAGGCCTCAATAACAAAAAGGCTTCTGAAGGTCAGTTCATGGCTTTTGTTGGTTTAGCTTTTGTAGTTCAATTTTGGAGCTCTCTCTATTATCTCGTACCATTTCACACTTAGATCATTCTTGCATCACTCTAGCATTGGAGAATGGAAGGCAAGGAAAGACGCAGAAAGAAAAGGAAGGAAGAGGACAATTAAGGAAGGTTGGATCAAGCAACTTCAACAAGAGTAATTCATAGATAACAGGTTACATGTGTGATTTTCTAAGTGATTTGTGAGTGCATGGTACATGCATTTGTGTATTTGGTTCATTTGTTGTTATTGGCCTGCGTTTTTCCTAGTTTGATCATGGATTTATCCTTTCCTTGCCATTTCTGGATAACCATGGTGTGATAGGATTCTTTTTTGGTTGAGCTTTGGATTTCCAGAATGTTTTGGAACTGGGTGAGGTGGTCTCAAGAAAATTCCCAAGGGTTGAGGGTGGACATGGTTTTAATATTTGGGAAGCCCTCAATTGGTGGGTGGAGACAAGACAATTCCTTAAGATAATGGTGAACAAAATCTCAGGCATCCAAGCTTGGTTTGCACTTTGTGATCTCTTAGCTAGTTTTGGCAAGATCGTGGTAGCCTGAGGGTGGAGGTGGTATATTATCTAGGAATCCCTAGTTGTTTATGTCTGGACATCCCACATACATGCTTGGAATATGGCACAAGGGTGATTGGCTAAAAGAAACATTTGGTTCAACCCAATTTATCGTCAAGTGGTATGTGGAAGTCCCTGACTTGGTTTTCTTTTGCATCAATTAATAATAGTTATTTTCCAATTTTAATATATGATCACTTTCACTTGTTGTTATGATGATTTAATGGTTGTTCTATTATGGTTATTAATCTGTTTATATTTTGGTTGTAAGTGTGGATTTGTAATGTACTCTAGCTATGACTTATTTAGGATTTGATAAGTATCTGATGGTTAATGAATGCATGGGTTAATAAGAGTTATTGCAACTATTATGAGAGGGAATTATACCTTCTTGGTGATTCTCAGATAAGATTTAGACTCCTATGATCATATATGGATCCATGACTTGTAGTTTACATGTTCACTATATGTTTGAAGAAATGATTTTCATGGTTAGGCCTAGTTAGGTAAATTTGTTGTTGAGGTTTTGTATGATTAGCATTGTCATTAAGTTACTTGTCATTCTGGAAAGTTTCAGGAACTTCTTAAACTAAGGACTTTGGGCTACAATCACACTCAGGCAAGTGTGTGCATGCAGTTGGAGGGTCATAACTGCACCCTTGTATGCTTGTGTATACAATTGTGGGCCCAAGTCACTAAAAACCTATCTAGCTCAAGTTTGGTAACCTGGGACGGTTCTTTGTCCCTTGTGTGTCATGTAAGTCATGTAGGATGTCAGTTTGTAGCCAATAAGTCTTAGTTGTTGGCCCACTTCCATAACTAAATCTTGGAGATTGGGTCATGTCATAGTAACTCTTTGTCTCATGTTTACTGTGGGAGACCGGTGAAATGGGGTAAATGTTGGGGGGTGGTTACAAATCCCAAATAGGGAACACTAACATGCATCATCATTTGGATGACTTTGATGTTGATACTAGGACCTAATGTTAAACCCTATTCAAGAATAAATTTCTTAACCTAAGGGAGAAACATCCACACATAGATCTCCCTCTTAGACACTGGGGTCTTGGTAGAATGGGTTGACTAGATCCTTGAGACAAGGCACACTAGTGGTCGTTTTAACCAATACATGCAAATGCTTGACCTTTACTAGCAAATGAAATTTTTAGGGTTAAACATTGGTGGATCGGCACAATCATGACAAAGATGCCCTTCATTTTTTGGAGCACCTTCACTTCTGTATGAGAGACTTTGACTATAGCTTAGACAAAATAGAGGAGCACCTTCATATTCCTCCTTTGGTGGGGGCTGCTCATGAAGGCTCAAAGGAGCTTGTTTAGGTTGTAGTCTTGGATTCATATCTCTCAATGTAGCTATGTCATGTCTGTGTTCAAGGTTTTCTATGATATTAATATTTCTATATAGTGTATCTTATGACAAAACTCCAATTAGATTTCAAATTTTGTAGTTTTATTTTGTTTCCAGTTATCATTTTCCTCTCTATGGAGCATCTTTTTCTGGTTATGGTTAGCTCTCCCTAGTACAAGAAATATATATCTCTTGATGTAATATCAAGTTTTTGTAGGCAATACAAATTTCACCTTACAAAAATAAATATTTGAAACACTTTGACCATGCCTTGATCATTGCAGTAAGAGACACTCTACAAGCTAGCATGGGGGAGATATTGCAGCATCTCTAGATGAGTTTAAACATTCAAATGATCACTCAATATAGAAGAGTTGTAGTGGTTGTAAGTGAGCATATTCATTTAAAATTTAGCTCAATTAAAATAAACAATGTTTTAAGAAAAAATTATAAATTAACCCACATATAAATATAAATAGTAAATTATAAAATTAAGATCCAATCAGCCATATAAATAATAATAATAATAATTTAATTTTCATAACCATTATATTTTATAATTTCTATATTCAAATTTATTTAATAAGCATATAAAATTTCATTTTTTACAATAATTATCTATATATCTATCTAGCTATGTATATCATCAATCATATGCATATAATATTAAAAATGATAAAACATGTATCTATATTTACTATCACGATTTTAATAAAATAAAAAAATAAGAATATGTCCATATATAGATATGTCAATTTTATATAAATATAAATGATATTATTAAGAACTATCATATATCCTTTTTACCTCTAGATCTACCAATTAGTGAGAAGGATCAAATCTCCCAATATACATACTTCTTTTTTACAAAACATGATGAATCAAATCTCTCCAAATACAAAAGTTTTCTTAAAATTTGTATTAAAACAAAAATTTGCATTGTGAGAAATTTAATCCCTTTTAACATGATAAATACTAAATTCAAATCAATCTATGTTAGTCTAATATACACATCATCTCCATCAATAGTCAATTTAGATTGGAAAACCCAACCTATATTTATTTCATATATTTCAAAACTTTGAAATAAGATTATAAATTCTTCGAATATAATATGTAAACCCAAATTTTGTAAATTTTAATTAATTTATTATTTTTTTTGATAAACTTTAAAAATCAAAAATAATTAAATATTAAACAAATTAAAATTCTTAAATTTTATTATTAAAAAAAAATCAATAAAATTTAATTGTATTTCAAACTTTTAAAAATTAATCGAATATATTTAAACTACATTATATATCAAATAACAACTAATAATTAAGTACATACCTTTTAATTACATTATATATCAATCAAGCATATATATTTTTATCTTTTAATAGGATTGTTTAGAAAAAAAAAAAAGTAAGCAGCAATACTCCTAACACTTATTTTTAAGATTTTAAAATAAAATTATTAAAGCGTAATGGTATTTAAAACGTTTTGGAATAAACTTCCATGCACCTTTGAGCCATGAAATAAGATCCGGAAATTCTAAGCCATTTGTGTTTTAATTTTTTTTTTGATAAATTTCACTTTTAACACCATTTTCCAAGTATGCGTTTTTAATATAGTTACTTTTGGAAAAGAAAAACTCCACTCTTTAACAACATAGTTCAACCAATAACGAAGTATGCAATTTTTAATATAGTTATTATGGAAAATAAAACTCCTTCAAGGTTTTTAAATAAAAACATTAAAGTTTTCGAATAAAATTAATAGATAGTTTTGGAATAAAATTAATAGATTTTAAATGTATTTGCGAGGGTTTTAAAGAAACCTTAAATAAGAACATCAAAGTTTTCAAATAAAATTAATAGATAGTTTTGGAATAAATTAATAGATTTTTCAAATGTATTGCGAGTGTTTCTTTCACTACGTATATATAAATTATTAAATAAAAGGAAAAATTAAAAATTAAATGTTTATTTTATAATTTTTATAATTTTGTATTAAAATAAATATTGATAAATATAACCTTTTAAGAGAAAATTATTAATGAAAATTTTGTTATTTTTTATATTTTTGATTAAAGTATTTGAGGAAAATGTATTTATAATTTTTAATAAACTTTACGGGTATTTATTCAAATTTTTGTATCAGAGTAAATTTATT
Organism: Pinus taeda; assembly: GCA_000404065.3. Lineage (NCBI taxonomy): Eukaryota > Viridiplantae > Streptophyta > Pinopsida > Pinales > Pinaceae > Pinus > Pinus taeda. Next base: position 17,598 of record APFE030850827.1, on the reverse strand, counting down.
TTAATCATTAATCTAGCAAGTGATTAAAACATCTTTATATATATATAGATAATGTGAGTATATTGGAAGGGTAACATGTAGTTTGAGTAGTGTTGTTTAGGAGAGTCTAAGTCATCAAACTGGCCCAACACTAACCCTTAGCACGCCTGGATTTTTTCTCATGTTGTTTCAAATCAATAACCTTTTCACCATAGAATTCCTTAATATAACACCATGTCATCGTCTATTACACACCCATGAGTGTATGTATATATACTTATACTTTTATGTGAAGAATTGAATTAAGTGCAATCTTCTTCTTATTAAAAGTAATTAAATGTTTTTTTTCCAATTAATTATTTTCTTTCATAATTGGAATATTTTACTTTATTCAACACTATTTTTTTTCTTCATGTAAATAGATATATAATAATTATACATCTTTTTCATATTTGAGAATAAAAATATAAGATTTCTTTCACGTTGAATTATTTTATCTCTCTAAAGTTGGTATAAAAATATGTTAGTTAATAAAGATATACAATTACTTTATTTATCGCGCTGAAAGTGAGATCAAATATTTTTCCTATTTTACTTGCATACTAGTTGTAACATCAACAATAAGCCAAGGGCAATAAGCCAAGGGAGGATAGTGTGGATGAGATTATTGATGTTTTAAAATTCAAACTAAATTTGTGAATTTATTTTTTCTATAGTCTACATAGTTTTCTTTATTTAGAGAACATTTTATAAAGAAACATGTTAAGTTGAGGTTAATCATAGAAAGAACTACACATATCTCTCATATCTCTCATACTATATTATAAAAATAAACTTCGTACAATTATGAAAATTTAGGAAATTTTAAGTAAATTAAAAAATATTCCTATTTTTTAAATTTGTTAATAAAATCATTAAACTCGATTATTTTCATGAAATTTAGAATAATTTTCAAAACAATTAATTTAGATAATTCAAATTAATTTATATTATATATATATATATATTATATTATATATATATATATATATATCTGTGTGTGTGTGGGGGGAACTTTAGTTCTATTTATTTTTTATTATTAAAATAATTTGGAACATTTGAGTAATATTTTTTTAAGAAAAATGAGAATATTTGTATTAATGAAAATTTGAGTTGAGGTGAAAAAGTTATATTATCACTTGCTCTTTCTATTAAATAGTCTATAAATTTATCTTTCTTACTAATGCCTACTAGGTAAAATGTTTTCAATTCTTTAATATCAGAGGTAAAATGTTTTCAATTCTTTAAAAATAAAGCTAATACGTCTAATAAGGAATATATATGACAAAAAAAACATGTGAAATTAGATGGAATTTAAAAACTAACCCCGTTAGTATCTAAATGGGGGATGCCATCACCAAGCTAGAATTGAGGGTACATAGTTACATAAAGGTTATGAAATTTTTGTATTCAATTGTTGATGACATTTATCGAGGAAGTGAGATTCAATCACTACTTTTTGAGAGTATAATGAATCTCTTCTAGTAGTGGATGAAGACTAGAGATCTCATACTCATTTCTACACATAAGGTTTTGTATCCAACCAAAAAATCCATAATTGTGCTAATACTAGAGACCAATTCACTGTTTTATAGATATAGGGACATAATTTGTTCTTATGATGTGTGATATGCACCATTAACTACTTATATTCCTTGCTTGATAACCTTTGCATGGTTCTCTGTCTCCACTTGGTCACTCTATATCCTATAATTAGATTGAGTGGGAATAGGAGAGATTCTATAGTAAAAATATAATCTCCAACCAATATTTGAGTGTGTCCTTATATATTTTATGTTGTTAGTCACTTCAAGCCTTTCATGTGAGTGAATGTTCTAAGGTAACAGTCATGAATGTTAATCATTGCTTGTGTGTTGTAGTTCCTAGATAAATATCATCTAATGAATGAAGGTGCCAATTGATTAAGGTTAACAATTTCGATCCTATGCTCTAAACCATAGAAAAGGAAGAATAGGTAAGGGGATATAATATACAATATTGGGCATGCTTTTGTGGATAAAACATCAAAATTGAAACATATACCACTGAACACAAACTCCAAAACTCATGAATCAGATAATATCTAAAAGGGATAGAAATTGATAAGGCTTTCATGTTTATAACTACTATTTTTCTTTAATGGAGCAAGATTTTGTACAGACTGTGGGTTTTCCTCTTAGAGGATCAAAACAAGGTCTTATAGTTCGGATAATAGGAGTCAAGGGTGGTGCTTTATCTTCTATGAGTTTTTTTTCCTGATCAAAGCATCGAGGATGAGGGGTTGTGACACTTGAGTAAATCACCATGAAAACTCCCAATTCCACTTGGAATGACTTTTACTAAGTAGATTTGACCACTAAATACATATCCATATATGCAAAGAAGGAGAAATTTGATGGATTTCTAACACAACACTAATTACGCAACCAAAATCAAATTTTCTTTTTCTTGCCTTAAACCCTATGAGATGTCAACTTTTCCTCCTCCTTATATTGTATGCCATCTTGATCAATAATACAATGGCATGATGGAAGTGACACTCCCTTATACTCAAAATTATTAATCTCATAAGGTGTCATCCCTCCAAGCATTGTCCCTCATTCATAATTGGCAGAAAATTATGCCAAGGAGCCCAACTTATCCTGAATTTATTGCATATGATTAATATCCACTGAAGTATGACCTCATAGTTTCCATGAGAGGCAAAATTTGGCATGCTCTTCCGCTGCGAGATTGTGTGACAGGATAAAACATATTCCACACATTGTGGAGCCTATGCACCCAACTTGCCATATATATTGACTACTAGGGGAGCAGGAGGAGACTTGAATGCCTAGCAACTCCCTAAACTTTAATAATTATGGTTGCATGATTAATGTTCCTCCAAGGTGCCATTTGACACTAGTTTGTTAATTCTTCTTTAATTAAGAGGTTAATTTTCATTGGATCAAAAGCATTAACCTCTTGGTTAACAAAAAACATTTTAACCTCCAGCAAACAATTATGTTCACTTGCAATCTATCAAGCATCTAAGACTCATCAAATCTCTAAAAGTACAAATCTTTCATTAAGTACAAAACTTAGGAAAATATTTTCAATGGAAGTAGTTAAAAAAACGTATATGTTAATATTTAATAAATCTAAAATTACAACTTAATTCACATAACAAATTGTATTCTTTTTAATTTAATATGTATGTATAAATAAATATATTTGATCACTATAATAATAGAATGTAAACCTTAAAATAATAAATATTTGAAAAAGGCCTAATCTAACTTAGAGGCATTTTTTTCATTTCGACTAGATTTAAAAAAAGCAGGTGTTAAATTGTTTAAAATGTAAAATATCAGTTTAAATTGTTTAAATGTAAATTTCATCCAAATACAAAAAAAAACAATCACATTCTTTTTTACTTGGTGCATGTCCATTATTCACGTCAACTACGTGGAGGGTGGAAGGTAACACAAGATTAAACCCCTAGATGAAAATTCATTGAAAAATAAAGCTTTTGAAATTATTTTTGTTGTATAAAATTCTACTCACAAATATATTTCATCTAAATATATATATTTGAAAAGGAAACTCCATTAATATTACTCCCATATTTACACCGAAAAATAAACTTCTTCTTATATTACTTATAATAAATTTTTTAATAATAAAACATTTAATACACATTATCTATTCATACGATATATAATCATAAACCTATTTTTTATTATTCATCAACATATTTTGACTTGACATTTTTTCCAACAAGTTTTTCAACTTAATAAAACATAGGAAAATATCAAATATATTTTTAAGCTGAAACCTGTTTATAATAATAACATAGAAAATTATCAAATATTTTTTTAAGCTGAAACCTGTTTATAATAATAACATAGAAAATTATCAAATATTTTTTTAAGCTGAAACCTGTTAATAATAATTCGCAGCCTTTATCCTCCTCTGAGTGCAAAACGTTTTTATCCCATTATTTATATTGATTTGGATTTTGAGCACTCTCTATCATTATTTAATTTTGTCGGTCCTTTCTAGTGTTGCAAAGCTGTTTTTATCCATTGACCAATGCAGTTAACGACATAAGACCGAAACGAACCAGCTGAAATCTCTTCGCTGGATTTAACTTGGAAATGTGCCAAAGAGCTCAGGATTGTCGAGGGGAGGATTTTTTTAACTAACGATACACCCTCTACAAGATTTCCACCAGATTTGAGAGAGAAACACCCCTTTGGCCCAAACAGTGCGTGACGGGGTTTGGATCTGTTCCCACTGTCGTTCCAACTGGATTTTATCAAAATGTTACTGAGATTTCTATAATATTCCGAAGAAAAACAATAACTATTTCCGGTCACTCGTCTCACAATCGTATGGCTATGAAGGCAGCCGACGAGGTGGAAAAACTTTTAAGTTTGCCACCAAAGCAAGTGGCATACCCATTATCAAATCACATGCTCTGTGGCATCGCATTTCATCTGAATTTAGATTCCTTCCTCTTTTTTCTCTTTTCGTTTTCTATTTAACCGATAGCTTGAGCTTCTCGGTTGCATTAGCTAATAGACGGCAACGGCCAGAACGACGTGTTAATTTAATTTTCAATAATAAATATTGTTTTTAATATAATTAAAATTATTA
>APFE030850827.1:0-11668 GCA_000404065.3 Pinus taeda | reverse complement strand
GTCATATTGCAATCTTATTTGAAAACTTTATCCTTATTCTCTGTGTTATAGTAAGAGGTTTTGGTAGATGTGTGGAACCTCATTCAAAATGATGTGTTTCATTATACAAGTAGAGATCTCAATCTAATGCAAATGATATGTAGGAAGAACAAAAAAAAAAAAGCTAAAACAAAGGCACATCAAAAAGAGCTTTAGATGTTTTATCTTTTCTATTATAATAATATTATGTTTGCAGACACAAAATGTTCAATCAAAATCTACAAGGTAAGAAAAGCATAGAATAAAAGAAAAGCTCATAATCTAACAAGCATAAATTAAAAGGTTAAATTGAGGGTTTTCAAAAGTTTCTGAATGTTTAGGTTAACATATTGGTCACATATATTTTTCTTTGAGAACTAGGGGCTTTTAACTCTTGGGAACTACTCTGATATCCAAGGGCTTTTAACTCTTCTGAACAATTGACTAGATGGATGATTGGAGCGATGGGGAGGGGTGCAACCCTCTCCTATTGTAATGTAGTTACACAAAATCATCAATCTCAGACAAGGGAATCTGAATATTTAGCTAGCAGTAATAACAAGAGGGAGAATCCTATTCTTAGGGTGTAATGGAAATCCTGCATCAAAGGGAAATGCTTCTCAAAATCCATGCAAAAAAGCAAGTTTCTAATCTTGAATAATTATATGGAGGAATCATGACAACATATGAAGGATCATGCCCCAATTTCTAAGTTCATGGAGATCTGACCATGGGTATATGATCTAGTTAAATGGATCAAGAAAAGGTGGAAATTGAGGGGTCATGTCGAGCTTCGTCTCAAAGTTAAAGGCTATTTCATGGTCATTTTTTCATATATGGAAGATCAAAAGAGGTTCTTTGAAAATGACCCATATTTACTTAATAACACGGAATTATTTACACATGTTTAGGAGGAATGCCAAAACCCAAAGAAAAAGCAATTTTTTGCTTCTCTGATTTGTGTACGACTGTTCTCATTACTAGAAGACTTATGGGAACCTGATAATCTAGAGTGTATAGCCAGTGAAATAAGAGACTTTGTGAAGATCTCTAAAATCATGAGGTGGCAATGTTTCTCTTCCTACGTAATAATTTGCATCTGTATGAACATATCCAAGCCAATCCTTGAATAAATTGACATAAAATACCACAATAAAATATGGATGTAATTGTTTTTTTTTTAACAAGAACGGTTATAGTGTTTCATTATCTGCTTGGCAAATGGCCACATATTCGGTTACAAAATGAGGAGCATTTTCCAACATGCCTTTTTGCTAGGAGGGGATTGGCTTTTGCTCTTATCCACTTCCTCTTTTTACAATTTTCAAAGTGTTCTTTGGATGCTAATTGTCCTAGATGAAAGATGCAGACAAACTAATTTAAAAGAGAATAGTAAAACATGTCTTTTCATGGAATAGGAGTCCACAGAGATTCCTTGTTTCTGAGAATAGTTCTAGCGTCTAAGCGAACTGCAATGTTTGCTTGGGTGTCTGTTTCTTTATTATTTGTTCTTAGTACATGAAAATATGTCAAGCGAAGCAATTTTGAAATGCTTTTGATTCTAGTAAGTAGCCTGGCTAGGTGCAGATCAGATGGGTTGGAGTTGGTCACCACAACTCTTATGATAACTTGGGAGTCTCCGAGAATGTTAGCTTCCCGAATTCCCATCTCCTTGAGGAAGATTACCCCTTGCAAGAGGGCAAGCGCCTCGACTTGTATGCTAGATGTATGGCCTAGCCCCCAGGCAAAGTTATGAGAAGAAGTGTTGTCTGGCATAATAATGTGTCCTCCTGCCCCGGCCTTCCCTGGATTCCCTTTAGCTGCTCCATCAAAAAATAGAGATGGAATTAATTGTTTCGACAACCATTCCTGAAATTCAATCTCTTTTTTCCTGATTTGCCACACTTCAAGCGTTGGTGGTGAGCTTCTTGTTTTATGGAAGCTAAGCTTAAGGGCAGTGCCCAGCTCTCTGTCTTGTTGGATAAGATTTGAATCGTCATCTATGCCTTCCAACCACTCGTTTAATTGGCATTTCACTAAATTGGCTACTATTCTATGATCTTGTGCTTTGTCACGAAATATCCTCCTGTTCCTTTCTAACCAAACCTGCCAACTAGTAAATTTTGGCAAAGCACTCCATGCTAATCTGATCTTTTTGTTCTTTGGTTGAACACTTGGATATCTGGCCATCCAGCCTGCAAACAACTCTTGAACTAAGGTGGGAAAATTGAGATCGAATTTCCAAGTGTCCAACAACTCCTGCCAGATAGAGATTATGTAGTTGCATTCAATCATTATATGGAGAGCGGTTTCAGAATTTGCCTTACAGAGAACACATCTGGACGGTCCATTAATTCCTCTTTTTTGAAGTCCGTCTTCAGTAAGAATTTTTTGATGGCTGAGAATCCAGCAAAAGTGGTCAATTTTTGGGATAGATGGGAAGTTCTGTATCCCTGCCCAGGGAGATGGATTGGGAGGGACGTGGGGGCGCTCTAAAAACTTGAAGTATCCCTGCTTAACAGTATATCCTGAGCAACTTTTCTCCCAACCTCTCGCGTCCTTTCCGTTGACGTGGATAAGGGCCAGTCCGTGAAGATGGGCTCTGAATGCTATCCAATCATTTTGCAGTTCGATGGGCACTGATAAATGCTTCCAGCCCGTCCAATAGTTCTTTGTCCACGTTGAGATATCCCACAGAGTGTGGACGTGAGCTGCCTCCAACTAGTTTCTTAGCGCTGTAAAATTTCTGGCTTCTTCCAAAGGAGAGTGATCCATGATTTTGTCCTTCCATAACTATATTTTCTTACCATTTCCAGGTATTCAATGAGCATGATTGTTAATCATCGGCGCGATTCTATTGAAGAAGCTGTTGAAGTGCGTTTTGAGCGAATTTTTTGGGTGATTTAAGCACCTGAGCCTTGAACCTCTAAAGTATTTCTTCCATAATGCAATATGAGCCCAACTTGGTTTAGGAGTGATTATTTTCCATACTAATTTGGCTCCCATAGCTAGATTTTTGGCCTTCAGATCTTTGAGGTTCAGTCCTCCTTCAAGATATGGTTTTGTGACTGTTTCCAAACTAATTAGGGAGAATTTATTTTCATTTTTCTTGCCTCCTTTCCAGAGAAAACACCTGATTAATTCTTCCATCTTCTTTATAATTCCCACATGTGCTAGGAGGACAGCAAATTTAAAGATCGAAAGACTGTTGAGAACTGCCTTGATGAGTACTGCTTTGCCAGCGATGTTAAGCCAAGAGGATCCCCAGGCTTGCATCTTTGCTTTGAATTTGTCTAAGAGAGGAGCCCAGTCTTTTCTTGACGCCCTCGTATTGAAGATTGGCAGCCCAAGATATTTGAAAGAGGACCAACTAGTGGAGGTTGTAAATCCCAAACATCTAGCTATGGAATTTGCAGTGGAAGCAGAGATATTCCAACAAAATATCTAACATTTCCCCTTGCTTAGCTCACTACCTGAGGTTTTACATAAGTCATCTAAAACTGCTTTGAAGTTGATAGCTGATTATGGAGTTGCAGCTCCCAGAAGGAGGGTATCATCCACAAAAAGGGCATGGTTGATGCGCTTCACCCCTCTTGCAATGCACAACCCGGTGATAACACGATCTTGCTGCTTTTTATTCAAATAGAAACTAAGAACAGAAGCTTGAATGAAGAAAAGGAGGGGTGAAAGAGGGCACTGCTGCCTCAGTCCTCTAGAGGCTTTGAAAAATTCAGCGGCCCTTCCATTCACCAGAGGAGCAATCCAAGGCTCCAAAATACAGGCTTTTATCCACTTTATAAAGCCTTGCCTGAATCCCATTTTAAACATTACATCAAACAAAAATTTATGACTAACATGATCAAAGGCATTAGCTAGATCAAGTTTGATGACCATACCTTTTTCCTTTCGATGTTGGCTGGAATGAATTGCCTCCTGGACTAGCACGAAATTGTCCACTAGCTGTCTGCCTTTGATGAATGCCCCTTGATTGTCCAGGATGATTTTGGGGAGGAATCTTTTCAGCCAGTTTGCTATCACTTTCGTGATCACTTTGTACCTAATGTTTCATATTGAAATTGGACGAAATCTGCTGAAGGTGTTTGCCCATGTTTCCTTAGGGATGAGGGAAAGAAATGTCGAATTGGTGTAGCCTCCAATATTCTGACAGTCATGTGATTTCTGAATCATTTTGAGGAATTCCTTCTCGATAATCTGCCAACAAGTTTGTAAGAATCTTGGAGTGAAACCATCCAGGCCCGGGGCTTTATCCGGGCCCATGGCGAATAGAGCCTCCTGGATTTCTTTAAGCGTGATTCTGCTTTCTAGAGCCTGATTTATTTTGGATGTGATGAGCTTAGGAACAACATCTAGAAGGCTGTTATTTTGATCTTCTCTGATATCTTCCCTATACAGTTTCTCAAAATTCTCTGAGGCTGCCTTTTTTATGTTTGTAAAGTCCCTTAGGATACTGCTTTCTTCTTTTATTTCTATGATGGGGTTCTGGCCTTTCCTAGCTTGAGCTTGTTTGTGAAAAAAGGAGGAATTCCTGTCTGTAGTTTTAAGCCAAAGACTTCTAGATTTGAGCCTCCAGTAATCTTCTTCAGCCAGGCATTCTTTGTGGAATTTTTGTTGAAGCTTGGCCTCCTTTTCCAGATCTTCTTTTGAAATTTCAGCTATTTCAAGTTGAAGATGATGCCTTTCCAATTCTAATTGAGTTTTTTTCCTTTCCTCAACTGGATTGGGCAAGGTCTTGGCCCATTTTTTTAGCATGGCTTTCACTCTTCTGAGTTTTTCCTCCCACACAAAGAAGGCAGAACCCTTGACTGGGTTTTTCCAGCAGTCTCTTACCTTATCCATGAAGTCCGCCTCCTTGATCCAGAGAGAGCAGAATCTGAATGGAATAGGCCCTAGATCTTTAGTGGTCAGCAATTCCAAGCTGATAGGCTTGTGGTCTAATGTACTGTTGTGCAGAATGCGCGATCCAGCTTATAATCCAATGAGTAGGAAGGAACTTTGTACCAAGAAACGGTCCAGTCTTGCCACTATGTGTCCTGGCCCAGCCCTTTTGCTTTGACCACATGAACTTACCAATGGATGGCTTGATATTAATGAGGTCACAATCCTGCATGAGATCCTCTACTATTTCTCTTGCCGGGTCTCTGACAATACTGCCTCATCTCTTTTCTAATGGCAGGAGGGTGAGGTTGAAATCTCCTGCAATGATGATGTTTGCCAAATCTTCCAGGTCTACCAGGTTTTTTATGGAGTCCCAGCATAGGTTCTTTTCACCTGCATTATTAGGAGCATATACATTGACCAGACTAATAATTTCTTTAGATTCTAAGTGTTGCATCTTTAACAATATCCAATGAGTATTTAGGGATTTAGAGATGAGGGAGAACTTATTTGGGTTCCAGAGCGACCCAAGTCCTCCTGAAGCTCCCCGGGCCGAGGTTGCATGCGCTCCATCTTTTTTCCAAAACTTTCTACTTGCTTGGAGGAAGGATGATTCCTCCATTTTAGTCTCCTGGATGAGGAGGATATCCGGGGTTTCCTGCCTTATCAAACTTCTCATCGCCTCTTCCTTGGCTTTGGATCCCATTCCCCTACAATTCCAGGAGACAATCTTCATTATTTACTTTTGCTATGGTGAGCTCCTTTGGAGCCCTGGGTTTGCGTCTTCTTCGTCTTCGGAGTTTTTGCTAGGAGTTTCTCTAGCGTAGGCTGGCTGCCCTGGAGCTTGTCTTTGTATGTTTCTTGCTCCCTTTTTTCTTTTGTTGACATTCGGCCTCTTGTAGATCTTCTGGGGGTGGACTGCGAGTCCCCTATTTCCCCTTCTTCCTCCAATTCCTCGGATTCTTGGGTTTCCTCCTCGTCCTCTCACATATTTCCTTTGGATATCTCTGGCTCACTTTTATATTTAGGCAGGGAGACTTCTTTCTGGGTTTCTGTCTCCTGGGTAGTTATGGTTTCTGATCCAAGGATCTCATATTTGTTCCCTTGACTTTCCATGGACAGCTACTGAGCAGGCACTGTTTGGGGTGCTCTAGTGTTAGCATTTGCGGACTTCCTGAAGGAAGTTCTGGATCTCTTCGCCTGGTTCCATCCTTCCTCCTTCCCTTTATATTCAACCCCTTTGGATGGGAAATCTCTAGTGAAATGACCGTAGCCTTGGCATTTCTAGCATTTGAACGACAGCTGCTCATAGTCTAGTTTCTGAATATGCGTCGACAGACCCACCCTAATTTTGACAGCTTCTGGGAGACCAACCTCCAGATCCACCTCCACGCAAATTCTAGTGCAATCATATTGGTCTCTATTATTGGCCCTGTCAATGAATTTCCCAAGGGTGTTCCCGATGTGTTTCAGGGAATCCCAATTCCAGCAATGAACCGGAAGATTGGGAAGTCTTACCCATACTAGGACTGCTGAAGGTACATCCATTGTCGGGTGGAAAATTGGCATCCATTTGTTCAGGTACAACACTTGAGGCCCCATAAAATAGGGTCCATTTTTGAAAATAAGGTCATTGTCCTCTTTTTCTGAGAATTCAAAGAGGAAGTATCCTCTTCCGAGGAAGTAAGATGTTACCTTGCCCTTGATCAGTGGAGCCCAGTTTCTGGAGACCTAGTTCTCCGTTGATTTAGGAGAGGGCCAGAGACCTGTAAATTGACCCACCAGGGTGCATTCCGACAAAGAAAGAGCTACTTGGATCGGACCTTCAGGGGGAAGGGCGATCTCAGGGATGTCTTCGAGTCTTTTAATGAACTTAGCGGCTTCCACTGCTTTCTTCTTGGGTAGAGAGGCCAACAAGGATCTGAAGGCCTCAGCAGCAGAGGATGGAGAAGGGGAGGAAGATCCCGGGGGGGATCTGGCTCCTCCATGGAGATCCAGCTCTAACCCTAAATGGCCGAAGCTAGAAGGAAGGGAGAAAGTCGGGCGATCTCTGGACGACCAGCCAGGAGAAGAGCCTCAGACGGACCCACTCGCAGCTACCGAAGGAAGGACGAGGCCACAGGGATTAGATCCGCAGGAGCGGACCTCGCGGAGCAGAGCCGAGCGCGCAGCAGCTCAGGCAGTCCTTGTCGGGCGATTCAGTATCAAAGTTAATTGAAATATGGATGTAGTTGTTAGATTACAAATGCATTCCATTTAAATTTCAACACTACTATTAATAGGAACACTTGTTTAGGGATTATCCATTGGTGTTGGTAAAAAGCCAAGTTGTGACCAATGGCAAGGATGTAGGGGATTTCAAAATGGTGACTAAAAAGAAGGGACAAAATCCCAGAACCCAAGCATAAAAACCTCCATAAAAAAGTGTGAAGAAGGAGATGGCACATAGAAACCCTAACACAAAGAAGCCCAACCAATCAAAGCTCACACAAACCTTAGAATGGAATAAGTTCTCAACTCTTGCGGATATGGAGGAAAATAATGTTTCACATGAAAAATCCTTGGAAATAAGGCATGAGGAAGGTTGCCCCATAAACAAACCTCAGCCTAAGAGAAACACTCTAAAGAACTCCATAGAAACACTAGAGATTCAGGAGCTCATTAGAGATACAAGTGCAACAATGGAGTACACAAGAAAATACTAGCAAAGAGGAACACTTCATGCTCAATATCATTAGGACCTATGCCAAATTAAATATAACAAACATTTTGAAGAAGCAGAAGAATAGGTATATATCTAAAGGAAAAAACACCGAAAGGAAAGATAGGTTGAAGGATCATCTCACATGCTCAAAGGGAAAAGCCAGATTTGGAAGAATGTCCAAACAAGGGGATGAAAATGACCAATGGGGTAATCCAAAATGTAGGGGAATTACTCATTAGCTCAGGCAAGTGATTCTCCTATATGGTTATTATCCCCTCTCAACCCTCTCATCCATGAAAATAATTACCTAGAATATTTGAGGCCTCGATAGTAAAGGGAAGAAGAGCCACCTTAGAGACAAAACTAGAAGAGAAAAATCAAAGATTGTGATTTTGTAGGGAACTAAAGTGTCTAGTGAAAATGTTAAAGAAATTGTAAATCATTGTTGGAAAGGAAGCAACCCGGTGGCATTGGATGCCAAAGGGAGTGACGAAGTGATAACCATGATCTAGGTGGATATTGGACGCCACCCACCTATTACACTTGGACTCACTATATTGTTTCCTTTTAGTTTTCTCAATTCTAGCACACATTTCTATTTCTAGCAGTTTTTCAGGTTTTGAACTTCCAGAGCCATTTTGAGGCCCTAAACAATGTTTTTTGAAAAACATGTCAAGCCCAAATTCAATGGGAATGGGCTCGCCAATAATTTTAATTGTCCTCAAATAAATCTTTCTAACAAGGTATCATGTGCAACAAACGAAGATCATATGCCCAAAATATGACCTCGAGAAGTTGGAATTCCAACTAACCCCAATGGTGCCCTTGGCACTTCATCTCTTAGGGTTAGGTTTTTGGATGTTTGGGATTTTCCATTGTTTCTCAATAATAAAAAGGCATCAAAGCCTCATTGTAACACAATTCAGAAGGCATGAAGCTACCACATCTCTTCTCAGAGATAGCTACCATTGCCCGAGCTCGTTTATTTCATTTCTGCATGTAAATAGTTTTTTAGTATTTTGTTATTAATGAATTGAAGTTCGGTGTCCATTATGCTTTATGTTTGTGTTTAAATCTGTATTTCATTTCATTCTTGGATAAATATAGACCATTGATACCAGAGAAATATGATTTTCCTCTGTTTTTTATGCATGTACCCAACAAGGTCAGGGTATGAGTTAGGAATTGAACTAGTTGAACCCTTGTAAGACTAGCCTCGTCGATCCCGACAACCTCCCATGGCATAAGAAAATAAAGACAAGGGAGAGGGAGATCCTTTAAAAATATTGCTCGAAGAAGCCCTTGAGTGACAAAGGAATGAGATGATGGATAAATTTTCCCAGATCCTTCGGTAGGTAGCAACGAGTAAAGCGTATTCATCTTGAAGTCACGTTGAGGGTTCCACCCCCTTCAAGGTAGAAGTGAAATTTGACATTTCTATATTTGAAGGCCAAATCGATGCAAATGTTGTAGTTAAATGATAAAGTTCGTTGGAAGGATACTTTTCAGTCCATACTTTTTCTAATAGGGAAAATATTAACTTTTCACTCCTCAAGGCCACCCCCCACATCAAGGATTGGTAGGAAACCTACTATGAGTAGAGGGATGCAAAAGAACCCTCGTTATCTTTTGTCATTCCTACTTGGAATTCTTTCATGAATGTCATCAATGAACAATATTACCTTAGCAGGATCTATGAAGATAAATGCATAAAATGGACTACACTATGACAGGGAAGGGAACAAGATGTGTCGAAGTTCACAAAAAAATTTCATACCATCTACACAAAGTTGGGTATTAAGGATTCTGAGTGGCATCTAGTAGTCAAGTACCATGACTGTTTATACAAATACATCTAGGAAGAGATGGATTTCATGGACATATCCTCACTCGGCGCTCCATACCAATATGTTGTTAAGATCAAGTAAAAATTTAAACAGAAGAAGCGTGACTTTGGCTTTATGAACCAAAAGCAGGGAAAATTCCCCTCCAAAGAAAAAAACAAGGGGCAGAGCCAAGGTGGGGAAACTCAGTACAACCCGTCAAAGCCACTAGCAAAGAATAGCACCACGAAGATAAATGAGGAAATAGGAAAGTGGTGTGAGTTCCATAAGAGCCCCACTCACAACATAAATGAGTGTCATACCAAGCAGTCACTGGTGGCCAAGGTGAAAGCCTCAGAGTCAGTTGCATGTTCTGAATCTGAGTCAGAACCTGAAAAAGGGAATGACAAGGGGAAGCAAATTATCGATGCAAAACCTAGTGCCACTGTTGTCACCACAAAGGTAAACCCAAAGATCTAGAGAAAATGGAGCGTCTCTTCCACTCACATATGTGGGTGAAAGGGTCTCCATTGCAGTTCATTACCGACAACCACTCATTGTCGACAACAACGGTGAGAATGACGTACCAATTTAATTTTTAATAATAAATATTCTTTTAATATAATTAAAAATTTATTATTTTAAAATTCTAATATTTAATTTTAGAATATATTAATATTCTTTATATAATTTAAAACATTATTTTAATATTTAATTTTTAAATAATATCTAATTTTTATAGGTAATATATAATTAAATAAATTTAATTATTAAATGGATGATAATATCCAAATGTTATCTTAATGATTTAATTAAAAAAGTATGGCTGTCTTTTACGGTTCTTAAAACGAATAAATTTTTTAACACATCTATTATTACGGTGCCCATATTGAACACACCTAGCGTTGGGGGCCCTTCTAGTACTTGTATATCCCGACATTGTGATACATTTTAATATTTTTATTAAATAATAAATTCATTCAAAATAAGTATCATTTTGAATCTATGTTAGAAATTCTCTTAAAACTAACTAATTGATTTAGAAAAACTTTAAATTATGTTAAAGGTATTAATTGATTTCACATTTAAATTAATTGATTAAGAAAATATTGATGTTATATGAACCCTTAAACATTGAGAAGAGATTATTATTTGAAACAACATTTAAATTTAAAAATAATAATGAATGATTTAAAAATAAAATTACAATAATTGCATATAAGTTATAGACTTATATGAATTTCTAATATTGCATGGTAAAATCTGTGGACTTAATTGTTTTTAAGTAATAGTTTTTATGTACTACAAAAAAAAAGGTTGAAGAAATTCACACAATGTATACATATTTATAAAATATTAAAGGGTCATTTAAATATATACATATAAAAAATGGAATGTTAAGAATAGGAAAAAGAAACTAGTACACAAAATTAATTGAAAAAAAAAATTAAAAACTAAAACAACTTATTATAATAATATTAAATTTATTTATTATTTGTTTATTAAAAATTGGATCATATTGCACTCTTATTTGAACACTTTATACATATTCTCTCTATTATGATAAGAGTTTCTAGTATATATGTGAAGCTTACATTCAGAATGATGTGATTTATTATATAAGTAAAGCTTTCAATTTAATGCAAATGATATGTAGGAAGAGAAAGAAAAAACCAAAACAACACAACATCAAAAACATATTTACATATTTTATCTTTTTTATTATAATAATTATGTTTGTAAACAAAAATTGTTCAATCAAAATTTAGAAGATAGGAAGAACATAAAATATAAGAAAAGCTCATAATCTAACAAGTATAAATTAAAAGGTTAAATCGAGGGTTTTCAGAGGTTTCTAAATGTTCAGGTTAACATATTGGTTACATATATTTTGCTTTGAGATCTAGGGGATTTTACCTCTTGGGAACTACTCTAAGATCCAAAGGCTTTTAACTCTCATGAACGACTCATTGGGTGCATGAATGGAGCCATGGGGAGGGTGTTGAAAATAGCAACAAGAAATGCTAAAAATAGAAATGCTATAAATAGCATCTCAAGTGCCAATATTGGAAATAGCAACAAGGAATGATAAAATCAAAATGCTAAAAATAGCATTGTTATCAATAGCATTTCGGGATAGATTCCAATTATAGTTAGTCCCTAAACTAAAATTGAGAAGTAAAATTTGAATTTGATCTTAGCAGTTGTTTGTAAAATAATTAATTAA
>APFE030850820.1:66753-160823 GCA_000404065.3 Pinus taeda | reverse complement strand
AGAAGGCTTGAAGATGGTCCACATTTCCATACAAATATTTTATTTGGAAATCTTTGTTGGCCAAGGGTAAATAATCGAAGTCCTTATGAGGTGCATTCATAGGCGCGACGTTCAGGGCTGCGGGAGCTTCCATGTTTGGTTCTTGTGTTTCAAACTGGAATTCGGGCTTTTGTGGAAATAATGGACAAAACAACAGGCTTGGGGGTCTTTTTATGAGAGCTACAGACTGATTTTACTTGAATTTGGCTTTTTTGGGTAAAATTCACAGAGGAAAAACGAAATTACTGATTCGGGAAGTGAATTGGGGTAAATACCTGTTTTTGGAAGCGAACCGTGTAATTTGCAGGTTGCATGACGAGCTGCAGAGCACGATGCTGGGGTTTGTTGGCTGGGTGACGGACTGGACGTGATTTTCATGGAGCACAGTAGCAGAGAATGTGGGTGAAAATGACATTTTCTCGACTATTTAACAAAATTTGGCTTTGTCGGGGCTTTTTGGCATTTATTGAGCAGCTGACGTCACAGTGATGGGATATTTTGTCGTGACGCGAAGTGTGGTAAGCGGTTTCCCCCCACACAACTTTTGGGGTCGGGTGGTTTCGGGCAGGGAGGTAGCGATCACAGCGGGAACGCGACGTGTGGCAAGGGTACGGGAGTAATATCGCCAGTTCCCTGCGAGTTAAAGGTCGGATGGAAGGGGGGACGCGATATGAGTGTGAACCATTGGATGAGCGGGCCCAAATCTGACGGTTGACTGGCGTCGGAGATGGTGGAGGGTTAAGGAGTGGGCCCGAGTTTAATAAACATTAAATTAATTACATCGGGCACGATTTCATTGGTTGGAGTTCGTTCGTTGTTAATTAACCAGATGTTAATTAATTCCATAATGCACGCGGGATTTAGGTTATTAACAATTTCAGATAAATATTGTAATCCCTGCTGCAATGTAGCTATGGCCGTATTTGACCGGGGTGGAAATATTAGTATTTGGGGGATTTTTATGTATTTTACATAATACAGGATTGGGAATAATGCAGGATTTATATAATAATTGTCAACAGTTAATATGAATGAATTAATAAACGAGCGCTAAGTTTAAATGTTGGGAATTTCACATAGAAACTTAGGCTAGAGGTAAACAAAAAGGGGTTTTTTATGGAGAATTTTGCCATTTTCTTAAGTAAACTGAGATTTTACTTGGGCAAAGGTTATAAGATGGAATGAGTAGTCTATGAGGAATATTAAGAGCCGATCTTAATATTTTGAGGAAATTAGTAAATGATTGGGAAAAGTATGAAGGGGAGTTAGTCATGTGATCCTGATCTTGAGATGTTTTCAGTATAATGCCTGCTTCACACTTGTGATGTCATTTCTGCAACACCCTCTACCTACCCTGCTTACTTTGCCTAGCATTTTTCTTCTTTTTTCTTTGGGTGCACTTGAACTGGCAAACCCTCATCATCTTCTTTTCTTTTCATTGCAATCCCACCTACATCTACACTTATAACATCCAAGGGCTCAGATTTAACAGTTGAGCTCCTTTGCTTCTCTACCTATCTACTTTTCTGCCAAGATTGAACAGTTTGGATAGATTTTATTCTTTATCTCTAAAACAAGTAAATTCAGACATGAACTAGCCAAGATTGAGTTGTTTGGCCATTCATCAATGGTGGCACAAGTCAACAAGTTGCACACCAACAGATTTTGTAGAAAATAAAGTAGTAGTGGCATTTTGGACTTGCACACTTTCTTGGTCTTTTGTTTGGGGTTCATTTCTTTCACTTTTTGACCATTTTATTCTTTTTGCCCTTTGATTTTTCTTTCAGGGCATACCCTCTTTACATTTTTAAAATTTTTGATTTCTTGACAATATGGAAAACCTTTGCAACCAGGGAAGGTATGAACATATTACAAAGCTCAATAATGCCAATCATGAAATATGACACCTATTGGTATAGGAGAATAACAGTGGCTCCACTTGGGGATGGCTTTCTCTGGTGGAAAGTCAAGAACAACAAGTCAGATAGCCTTCTCCATAACTTTGACTGTGCTTTGAAATCTTCTTTTGCTGGTTGCTTTATTATATGTACAATAATTACACTTGGGAAGCTTAGGGCCTTCTCTTCGGGCTTCAACTTCAGCAAGTTATTATCCAATCCAAACTGAAACATTACAACGGTATAGTATATACATGTTGAAACAGAAATATATTAGACAGTTGGATCAAAGTAGTGTTTTAGCATCCGGCCATTCACTGGCCCTTCTTCTGTCTCAGTGCCATCCAGGTTCTTCAAAAAGTAAGTATTGTTCCCTTGTAAAACCTGGATAATAAAAGGTCCCTTCCATAAGAAGTCAAACTTCCCATGTTTTCCCTTATCTTCCCTCCTGGAATCCCACTTTATAACTTTGTCTCCAATGTAGAAATCTTCTGCCTTGGACTTCTTATCAAATATTTTCTTGAGTTTTTCTTGTAGCACTTGGGATCTTTGGTATACCTCTTCTCTGGTCTGCTGCAAATGGATAGTCTGATTTATTCTTCTTTGAATGTCATTGGGTTCCACCTGAGCTTCTTGCAATAATTTCATTACAGGGACTCCCAAAGATGAAGGAGATACAACCTCTATGCCATAAACCAATTCATAGGGGCTTGTTTCAATGGATCTCTTTGTAGTTAATCTGCCTGCCCATAGTGCATTTATAAGTTTCTTGTGCCAATTTTTCTTGTTGTCTTCCAACAATTTCTTAATAATATTGATCAGGCTTTTATTGGAAGACTCAGCTAGACCATTACTTTGAGGGTAATAGGTTGTGGAATGGCCTAAAGTGATATGGTATTTGTGACAGAAGCTTATCATTTTCTTGGATTTGAAAGCAGCAACATTGTCAGTTATGATATTTTCAGGACAGCCAAATCGGGACAGTATGTTGGTTTCTAAGAATCCTATAATCACTGTATCATTGGCTTGTCTGGTAGGGATGGCTTCTATCCACTTGGTGAAAAAATCTGTAGTAGTGAGGATCCATTTATGCTAGCCAGAAGAGGGAGGATGTATCTCTCCAATGAAGTCTAAACCCCATTGTTGGAAAGGCTTTTCTGTGGAAATTGGTTTAAGGGTAGAGGCAAAAGTTTCCTCTTGCCTTAAAAAATTTGACATTTATGGCAAGAAGTGACAAATTTCTTCACATTAGAGAACAAAGTGGGCCAATAAAATCCAACTCTTTGAATTTTATCTGCAGTTGATTTCCAATAAATATGTCCACCACAGTCCCGTGCATGAAATTCTTTGAGCACTTTGTCAGATTCATCTTTTATTAAACAATTTAATAGAATACCTTCATGATTTTTCCAAAATAAGGCATTATCTAAAATACAAAATTTTGAAGCTTTCATTTTCAAAAAGCTTTTCTTTGTTCTGGATAACCCTGGAGGAGCTTGCAGGTTTAATAATACATGAGTTATATCAGCATACCAAGGTGATTCTAAGAAGGCCTGATTGATCTGTGGAGTCGCCATCTCCTGTTCATTATCCAGTTCATTGATATCAAGGGCTTGAAAGTTTGTTTCAGTGATGAGTTTAACCAATCCCTGTCCTTTTATAAGTTTTGTGGGTTTTATTTCAATATCATATTCCAATATATTAGTTATCCATTTACCTCGTTTGCCTTCAATTCCCTCTTGAGTTAGGATGTCTTTGATAACATCACTTGGTACATAAGCTATTACATGGGAGTACAATATATAAACTCTGAAGTCTTTAATAGCTTTCACAAGTGCATAAGCCTGTTTTTCCATGATTTGGTATTCTAGTGGTGCATCTCTAAGTGCTTTACTAAAAAAGGCTATATGTTTTTCATATCCTTGATCATCTTTTTGTAGTAAAACAACAACAATGGTATGTTATGATGCAAATGAAAATATCATGAAGTCTCTATCAAACTTTGGACTTGTAAGGATTGGTGTTCTAGTCAAAGCCATTTTAATTTCTTCAAATGCTTGTTTGGCTTCTACTGTCCATTTAACCTTGGAATCATTTTTTAACATGTTGTTTAGCAATCTGATTAATTCAGCCAAATTATGTTTAAATCTCCTTAAAAAATTGATCTTCCCTAGGAAAGCTTGAAGTTCTTTGACATTTCTGGGGTGAGGTACTTGTAGAATGGCTTGTATTCTATTAGGATCAATTCAGATGCCATCTTTGGAGATGATGTGGCCTAACAATTTGCCTTCTTCTAGACCAAATAATGATTTCTTGGGGTTTAATGAAATACCATATATTATGCATTTTAAAGACACTTGTCTCAAATGATCTAGATGTTGCTGATCTGATTTAGAAAACACAGTAAGGTCATCCAGATATATAACTAGAAAATTGTGAATTTCTTTGGAAAATTCTATGTCCATTGCTCGTTGAAAGGTTGCCCCTACATTCTTAAGTCCAAATGGAATTTTAACATATTTGAAAGTTCCCCATGGTGTTGTAAAAGCAGTTTTTTTCTTGGTCATCAGGATGGACTAGAATCTGGTTAAATCCTGAAAATCCATCTAAAAGTGAAATCCTAGAGGCACCTACTACCCTTTGTAAAATGTGGTCCATCTTGGGCAAGGGGTAATTGTCTTTCAAAGAAACTTTATTCACATTCCTTAAATCAACACACAACCTGATTTCCGCTGTTTTCTTCCTAGTGGGTACTAAATTAGATACCCACTCTGAAAACTTGATAGGAGCAATTATTCCTGCTTCATACATTCGTTTGATTTCTTTTTCAATTAATGGGAGTAGTACAGGGTTAATTCTTTTGAGTTTTTGTTTGAATGGTTTCTAATTTTCCTTGAGGGGTATTGTATGTTGAATCACAGAGGTGTCATAAGATTTGAGATCTTCATAGCTCTAGGCAAAAACATCCTGGAATTCTTTGAACAGTTCAACATATTTAAGCTTTTGATCAGGGGGCAAAGTTTTGGATAATTTTATCATTTTCGGATTTTCCTCGGTTCCTATGTTACAGTCTTCAATATCTGCTTTTAGAGGTTTCGTTTTGGGCTTCGTTGAGATATCATTAGAATCAAAGAAATCTTCCAAGGGAGTCAATCCTTTGGGAAAATGATTATCTTTTAAATCAATAATTTTAGAGTCTCCTTTAATGATCTCATCAATATCTATTTCTTTCAGATCTTGCATTTCTTTATTGGTAAATTTTGTTGGATGAAGCATTTGATTTGCACTCTCTGCTGAAATGTATGTTTCTATTTTATCCTTTTGATCAATCATGCTAACAGTATCTATGTCTATATTTGTGCTAGAAAACTCTTCCTCTAGAGTTAAAAAATTGTTGATCTGAATATCATTATCAAACACTTGCCAGTTTTTACATTATCAGGTATGGTTGGCCTGTGTCTAATCTCAGCTGTGAATTGATGATTAGGTTCAAACAATAATTTACAAGTGCTGGCGAATGTTGCTAAGCTGTGAGCATGCAAATTATGTTTCCTTGGAATTTTGGCAAGCTGTGTTTCAAGAAATGTTTTGAGGATGTCAATTGTTGGTCCTCTATAAGCTCTCGGTCTGAGATCAATTGTGAGGAAGTTTCCTTTTATCTGTTGAATGACTAAATCAGAGTCTCCCAAAACTGATATCTTGATTGCCCCTAAACTTTTGATCAATTTAAGTCCTAGCAGCAAGGCCTCATATTCAGCCATATTATTGGTGCATTTAAAGTTTAACCTGTAAGCATGACCTTCTGCATGATCATTTTGTAGATTATTCATCCAAATTCCAGCTCCTGCTCCTAGTTTGTTAACTGAACCATCAAATTCTAAGTACCAAAGGGTTTCATGTTCGTAGTTAGTATTAGGAGTCTCAGTAATTTGCTTGATAGGAGGATATAGTTCTTTAGTTTCATCTGGCTTCTCTTGAGTGTTTGATATATCATTTTTCTCAGAAATTTCTTGAATTTGAACACTATACTTTTGTTTATAATTTCTCCTTATTCAAATGCTAAAACCTTGACATCAGTTGGAGGATCAATTTCAGCATTGTAGAGAATGAAGGAGTCCATGTCAGAGTGCATGGAGTAGATGGGAAAATTCTGGGGTTTCTCCTGGCTACTTAGCACATATTTCATTAAAGTTTCTTGGTACAATTTCTTTGGTTGGCCAAATACTGAAATAGTAGCATAGGACATGTCCAACTGTAATGATCTTTGAAGCTTTGCACCCTAAGACCTGGACAACAACATGCCATATTTTGGTGGAATATCAACTACTACTATGTCCATTAAAATGGTTTTGGCAGGGTATTGAACTAATGAAACAGAAAAATCTTTGATCAATCCTAGACATCTGACCTGGCTGGAGTCAAAAGAGAATAAGTCTTTGTATGGCCTGGTAATATCTAGTTCCAACTTCTCCATTACAGATTTAGGCATTAAGTTATGAGAAGCACCGGAATCAAACATGGCATTATGAAGTATTTTATCATGTATGTTCAGACTTACATAAAAAGGAGGAACACCTCCATCTACTGTTTTTCCATTTACTTCAGGTCCAAAAATTAATTCAGGTTAATCATCAAAAACATTTACCGAATCTTTTCTCATAGAAATTTGGAGTGATCTGCTAATTTGACCTCTGTAGACATCATGTTTAGCCAATTCTAACAATGGGATGGCTATCTTTAATTTGCCTATTTCAATTTCAAGATTAAAAGGTTTTTCAGTTTGGATTTTTGTATTTTTGACCGTGGGATTCTCTTTTTCTGTTGTCTTTTGTGTGTTTTTTCCTTTTTCAGGAGTGGTGTTATGGGTTGAAGTTGCTTGCAAATCAATTGTTGGGGGTTCTTCCACATTTCCTTTGGGAGGAATGGAAGTGGAAGGTTGTCTGTTAGGTTGTTGATCGTCTAATACATCTTCAATTATTGGGTTTTTTGGGTTAGGATCTGTTCCAGGAAGGGCTTGTACAAGGGGTTTATTGATTTTAGCTTTGTTAGGCTACTTGGTATCCTTCTGCTTATTGGTTTCGGGGACATCTATTCTTCTACTTCTCAGATTGTATTTCTTGTGGGCTTCATAGATAGCTGAATCATATCCCTCTCTAAAATCAAATGACTCACCTGACTATGTTTGGAATTTTTCAAGAGTGTGAGCTTCTTGGTCCTCTTGGGTCAAGAAAACTTGTTGTTCATTATTGAGGCCCATTAATTTAATTTGAGTGTCTTCTGGTGGTTCATCAAAAGTTTAGGCTTCAGCATAATTTTCTTGGAATGGGGGCCTAATGTTTGGGTCAGGCACATTCTTTCCAGTATTAGAGTTTTGATTTTTCCTGAAGTTTGGATTTCTTCCAGTGTTGCTTGGTTGGCCATCCCAAGAAGATTTCCTCTCAATTGTTTCTACTCTATCTCCAAGTCTATCCATTCCTTTAATGATAGCATCTAATTTTTGTTCAAAAGTAGAGGGTTCTTCCTTAAAAGGTATCCTCCTTTCGGCTTTGGCCCGAGCTCGCTTAGAAATCAGGTTGGCCTCAACGCTAACAGCTATACTCGGCATCTCTTCTAAGTCTCGAGGAGCTCTTTCCCTAAGTTGGTATGCCATATCATAATCAAATGCATCAGGGAATTTAATCAAGGCCAAATCCAGAGGAGGTCTGAGATTTTGAGGAATAACATTGTAGACATTATTGAATCTGGTACAATAATCTTGGACAGTTTCTTGGGTAGCTCTTTTCAAGCCTTCATATTCTGATAAAATGTGGAGAGGATCTTTCTTCTTTTCCCATATGTTCAAGAAGGTCTGATAAAGAGCTTGTGGGTCATTGATATTGTTTGCAGGAAGCACTCTAAACCATGTTCTAACATCTCCAGTCAAACTTTGAACAAATACTCTCATCCTAACATCATCAGCATCAACTTCATATATTTCAGAGTAATCTGTCATTTTTTTAGTATGTTGTTGAGCTGTGTAAGTGTCTGTGCCATCAAAAGGAGTGATTTTTCTTTGATAGTCTTGGGGCATAGCCCCTAGATTGACAGGTAAGTTTAGAGGAGCATACCTGTTTGCCATGGTAACAGGGATATATGTGACAACTGGCGCAGCAGGGACAAGAACAGGAATATGGATAGTGGATGGAAGAGTGGAAGGGGTAGCTTGAGGTTGGGAAAAGTGAGGTACTGATGGTGAACTTGGAGAAGGGGTAGTAATCACAGGAAGGTTGGGTTTTTTTTCAGAGGTAATATCAAGTTGGACGGAGCTTTGTAAGTGTCTGTCAAGATGTGGAGTAACAACTCCATGCTGCAAATTTTCGAGGAATATTGGATCTTGAACTGTGTAGGTTAATCCAGATTTGGAAAAGGTCTCAAATGAGGGGCTTTCAAAATAGTTAGCGCAAGGTTGGTCCTCAAGGTTGATCGACCTCACAGGACAGGACTTTGATCTGGATAAAGGTCGAGAAATAGCAGAATTTTCTGGGCCCTCTTGTCTTCTAAGAATTTTAGGAATCAGATTAGGATTTTCAAACACAGGCAATGGGTTTGGATCAGGATGTGATCTGGTGTAACGAATCCTTTCTGAATCCAGGCTTGTAGGTGTATAATTGGTTTTTCTGTAAGTGGGTTTGACACTACAACTTTAACTGTTTCTTTAAGAGACTTTGAATATGGGAATTGTAAACTTTTTTAAAGATTTATGAACTAGGGACTGATCAAGTATATGAAACCAACTGCCCAATCTACAAGCTAGACCAGAGATAGATTGAAGTAACATTCATTTACTTCTGCCATTGCAAAGCAAAAGCATTTCAAAGGCTAGCTAGCTAACTTTAGGCTCTGTTTGTAACTTATAAAGTAGATAGTAGTAACAAACAAACTATTCAGGTCCCCAGTGGAGTCGCCAATGATGTTATCAGTCAGGTTGTTCCCAAAAGTTGTAAGAAAAGGAATACGACCAAGGTAACCACAGACCAATATTTTATACATAGGTTCTAGCCAATCTGCATCCAGAGAGGGCTCTCTCTTTTTTATTTAACTTTGTTTTGTAAGGTATTAGGCTAGTTATGAAGTTCAAGGGTTTTGTTTGATTTTTGGATGGTGAGTTTCAATAGAACAGAGGTAAAAGCTTAGGGTTTAGTACATTGGGCTAATGGAGTCAACGAGACTGTTTTATTGGATTTGGTTTCTTAACAGAGGATGGTTCCACAGGGCAAGCTAGTCAAATAGGGAGCAAACAAAGATTTGTATTGGATGAGGTGGGCTCCAAATAGCTGAAGGGCAGTTAAGAATCCTTCAGCATATTTAAAGAGGGAAAGGGGATGACTATTGTCAAGGAGCAATTAAGAATTCCTTAGCAAACAATCAAGATGATAGAATTAGGAAACAAGAGCAATTAAGAGTTACACTATTTATTCTAATCCTGAAGAAAACACATAGAATGATAATGAATGAAACACAGAGTGTAGTCAAGCAAATTCTGAATTAATCTTTATCTTTATCATTTAGATTCTGAAAACACGGGTGATATAAGGAACAAGAAAACTTTAAAACACGGATATAAAAGACTTATTGGTCCAATGTTTGATTCAAGCATCCTGTAGCAAGTCCTCTGCTTCAATTCTTCATCCAGTAAGCACAACAACCATTGATTCCAACAGCTTTCTATTCCAAAACTCAATGTTACAGCAAAGTCTGGAAATATTCACCAACCCCAAATACTTCGAATGGGGGGGTATTTATACAAAAATATCTTTACAAAATATCTCATGCAGATAATATCTAGTGATGACTCATTTTTTTTTACAAAAGATAGAGATAAATAGTCTCGATAACAGGGAAAACATAACTGATGTTGTGATGGTTGCTTCGTTTTTGTCAAATTTGCTGGCGGTAGGCTCTATGAGTCGGTCTACAGCTGTCTTCCACTGATAGTCTGTGCTTTCTGCTCCCTCTTGGTCGGATATTTCAACTCTAATCTGATACGCTTTTATCCATCTGACCCTCATTCATTTCTATTCTCCGCATTATGGTAGATGGCCCAAAATTTTCATTTTACCAAAGATACCAAAGACAAATTTATAGAATTTCCAACATACTTTGCCACCACTCCTGTTCTAGTAGTTTATGTCTCTGCAGCTTTCTTAAAGTTTCATCAGCCTCTGTGTACCTGAAGAAAATAGGCGGGATAGTGAATAGGTGTTTCACCTCATACTCAATGTAGAATAAATTTTCTAAGTTGTCGTAGAGGGCTTGGCCAGATGGAAGTGCCTTTACTTCTGAAGCGCTTGTTGATGAAGTAATTTGATCAGCAGCATATTTATTCAACTTGTGCGTGTAATTTACATGTCTCATCAGGTGGTTATTACTTCCTAAAGGACTTGGTAAACCTTTATTATGCAAAACTGTGAACTTTTCTGTGAAAGAGTTGATCTCCACCTGCATGTCCTGGCATCTCCTTTCCAAGTTTTGCATCAGAGTTCTCTTGGTTAGAACTATCTTGATTTCCATAACGGTGCCTGTCCTGTCTGTGATTTCTAGTGCTTGCAATTCTTCGCTAGTCTTGGTGTTCAAAAAATGTATTAGCCGATTAGCTTGTTCAGGCATTTGTCCCAATAAAGCTCTTGTATTTTGAATCTCCACTTGGGCCGCTCTTATCAAGTCAATCTTCTCATAAATGACTTGGATAGATCTCCACACATTACTAAGGGATTGATTGATGTTGGACCACAGAATGCCTTTGATTTCTGCCAGAGGTTTATCCAGAGAAAGATCATTTTCTAATGCTCTCACCTTATTCTCTAATGTTTTAACCTCCCTTGTTTCCTCTGCCACATTCATCTTAGATTTGTCATAACTTTTTTCTACCTTTGCCAATTGTTCCTTTACGAGTTTTAATTCTGACACTTGGACCTTTAATTCTTCGGCCTTTATCAGTTGTTCTGTGGTCATAGTAGTACTGCTACCTGGTGCTATTGCTGATGTTCCTGTAATTATCTCTGTTGTGGATGCTGGAACAGTGGGAGGAAATGCTGTTACAAGTGTGGAGGGGGCAGTAGTGACTGTAGGGATTACTTCATAAGTCTGGGAGGTCGACTCTCCCTGCTTTTCCTTTAGCGCCTTTTCCAGTGCCTGCTCTGTATCGATTAATCTTTCGTTTAGTTTCATGAGCAGGTGCATCATCTCCTCTTAGGATTTCTGTTGTACAACTTCCACAGTCTATGGATGCATGGAAGGAGGGAGTTTAAGCTGCTTCCTCAGGGCAGCAATATCTTCCTCTTTCTTCTTCATGAGTGTTTTTATGCCTTTAGCATCTTTGGGATCATGCCCCAGTTCAATGATAATCTCCTCCAAAGATTTTATCCTGTTGTCCTTAGCTAGAGAAGAAGCTTTCTCCAAATGTAGTTGGGCAGAGGTATTGTCCAAGGAGTTTTGTAATTTATGAGCTAACATTGCCTTATGAGCCAGTGTGGAGTAGACCATCTCTTCAATCTGTTTATGCAGCTCAATCTGGTCCATAGGATGAATATCCTTGGCCAAGACCTCTAAATTTGTTCTGATGTAATCAACTGCTGATTGTGGCTGTTGTACTTTGGGCTTAAAGTAAGTCATGATCATTTTGCCCTCTTTAATGTCATAGGCTGACATTAATATTTGTTGGTTGGTGGGGGCCATTTTAAGATACTGATTGTAAATTTGAAGCCTTGGTGGGTTGTTCTTGGCCTTTATCTCTGTAAATGTCCTTTTGATATCCGAGGCATGTTTGCTTTGTGGCCTAGTGGATGAAAATTCCACACTGTGCTGCCTTTCTAGCTCCCGCTTGTTTGAGTTGGTTGATGTTTCTATCACCGGGGAAGTCTAATGGCTGAATACCCTTTCACCTCTTAGATTGTCTATGGTTTCTTCAATAATTTCATCTTTAGATAGAGGATTTAATCTTTGCCTCTTTGCACCCGGCTGTTCCGCAGGTCCACTGATAGGTGTGGGGTCTTCCATGTCTCTCTTCTTGCTTCTTTCCTCATTTAGAGGAGTCTGTAATGCAGGAACTCTTGCTGCTTCAGTTTGGGCTGGAGGAATTAGCCCCTGAATCTGTTCCTTTGACATTGCTGGCTGGTCCGTCATTATAGGATGCTCTGTGGTATCTACCTCTTTGCCTTTTGAAGTCCCTGTGACTGCTGTGCTGATTTTTTCTGCGGACTGCTGAGAAGTTCCAACAGAGGATGTACCAACTCTTGATTGTTGAGGCAGTTTGAAAGATACCTGTCCAAAAGAGTCCAGGTTAAGGCTTTTTTCAATATCTTTCATAGCTTTTTCCATCTTTTCTTGCTCACTAATTTCTTCTATTAATGTCCCTTCTACCCATTCATCCTGATTGGCATACTGTTCAATTTCTGGGATCCTATGATGTACATAAACCGATAGCCTGTTCTTTACTTTTCTGTCACTTATAAAACTATATGGGTCATATGGCACCCACCGAAAACTTTTCTTCAATCTAAGGTGTTCTTCTAATATCTTCTCAGCATCTTTCCAGACATCTCTAGAATGGATGACATAAGGGCCTAACTAGTTCTTGATTATGAGTTGGGCCTTCTTCTTTGCATAACGAAAATGATCTAAATCTGCCTTTATGATCTGTCTGAAATATTCTAATGCAAATAGTCTCATGGGTACATATTTGGGCAGCTTGAAAGGGCACAATTCACAACCATATATTTTGATTTCAGTGTGATTCTGGTATAGGTACCAGTCACCTATCCTATATTGTTTGGAGAGCTGCAGAACCTTTTTCATGTCACCAAAGATCCTTGGGGGGGCTCCTATCAGCAAAGTGGACGCTTTATGTACAAACAAGTCAATGAATTCATTATAGGTATAAGGGCACTCATAGAAATTATGGAAAACTGAGGTCCAAAAGATCACAGACCTTCGAATTCCCTTTGATTCCAACCTCCGGATGGGGAAAGAAAAGCAGTCTGAATGATGATATAGTAGAAAGTGGTATATGAAAGATTTGTACTTGAAGACTCATTCTCTATCCAGATTCAGGAATTGATTATGAATTTTATTAGCAATGAAAGTGGCATAGTCATATTTGACAGCAGGGGGCTGTCCTGGGGTAAATATTGACAGTAGAACTAGGGTGATCTCATCAACAAATTCACTGGTATTAAATCCCAAGATCCGAGATATCAGGTCAACAATAAGTCTGCCAGTGTCAGTGAACTAGGTATACAAATAGGGAGGTGGGCCTTGGGGCTGGTGGTCTAGTTTCATGAACATCTGAGCAACTCGGGTTATTTCTGCGTTGGACAATTGAGGAGTTTTTTCGAGTAGATATCCCATGGACAGACGAGCAAGGGGCTCAGTGGAATGGAAGTGTATCATTTCATTAATAGACTCAGCAGTTATATGAAAAAGCACAGTTTGGGATGGGGACATGACTACTCTATTGATAGGGTCATAGTTGGCACAACACTGATGAATGATGTCTGGGAACACATGAACTGAGGGAATGAAATACATAGGAAGGTTAGATTCCCATAACCCAAAAACGTCAGAGTTGTTCTGATAGTTGTCCCTGATTTGGCAAAAGGCTTGAAGATGGTCCACATTTCCATACAAATCTTTTATTTGGAAATCTTTGTCGGCCAAGGGTAAATAATCCAAGTCCTTATGAGGTGCATTCATAGGTGCGACGTTCAGGACTGCAGGAGCTTCCATGTTTGGTTCTTGTGTTTCAAGCTGGAATTCGGGCTTCTGTGGAAATAATGGACAAAACAGTAGGCTTGGGGGTCTTTTTATGAGAGCTACAGACTGATTTTACTTGAATTTGGATTTTTTGGGTAAAATTCACAAAGGAAAAATGAAATTACTGATTCGGGAAGTGAACTGGGGTAAATACCTGTTTTTGGAAGCGAATCGTGTAATTTGCAGGTTGCACGATGAGCTGCAGAGCACGACGCTGGGTTTTGTTGGCCGGGTGACGGACTGGACGTGATTTTCATGGAGCACAGTAGCAGAGAATGTGGGTGAAAATGACATTTTCTCGACTATTTAACAAAATTTGGCTTTGCCGGGGCTTTTTGGCATTTATTGAGCAGTTGACGTCACAGTGATGGGATATTTTGTTGTGACGCGAAGGGTGGTAAGCGGTTTCCCCCCGCACCACTTTTGGGGTCAGGTGGTTTTGGGCGGGGAGGTAGCGATCACAACGAGAACGCGACACGTGGCAAGGGTACGGGAGTAATATCGCCGGTTCCCCACAAGTTAAAGGTCGGATGGAAGGGGGATGTGATATGAGCGTGGACCGTTGGATGGGCGGGCCCAGATCTTATGGCTAATGGGCATCGAATATGGTGGAGGGTTAAGGAGTGGCCCCGAGTTTAATAAGCATTAAATTAATTACACCGGGCGCGATTTCATTGGTCGGAGTTCGTTGGTTGTTAATTAACTAGATGTTAACTAATTCCATAATGCGCGCGAGATTTAGTTATTAACAACTTCAGATAAATATGTTAATCCCTGATGCATGTAGCTATGGCTGTATTCGACCGGGGTGGAAATATTAGTATTTGCGGGATTTTTATGTATTTTACATAATACGGGATTGGGAATAATGTAGGATTTATATAATAATTTTCAGTAGTTAATATGAAATAATTAATAAAAGAGTGCTAAGTTTAAATGTTGGGAATTTCACATAGAAACTTAGGCTAGAGATAAACAAAAAGGGGTTTTTTATGGAGAATTTTGCCATTTTCTTAAGTAAACTGAGATTTTACTTGGGCAAAGGTTATAAGATGGAATGAGTAGTCTATGAGGAATATTAAGAGCCAATCTTAATATTTTGCGGAAATTAGTAAATGATTGGGAAAAGTATGAAGGGGAGTTAGTCATGTGATCCTGATCTTGAGATGTTTTCAGTATAATGCCTGCTTCACACTTGTGATGTCATTTCTGCAACACCCTCTACCTACCTTGCTTACTTTTCCTAGCATTTTTTCTTCCTTTTTCTTTGGGTGAACTTGAACTATCAAACCCTCATCATCTTCTTTTCTTTTCATTGCAATCCCACCTACATCTACAATTATAACATCCAAGGGCTCAGATTTAACAGTTGAGCTCCTTTGCTTCTCTACCTATCTACTTATATGCCAAGATTGAACAGTTTGGACAGATTTTATTCTCTATCTCTAAAACAAGTAAATTCAGACATGAACTAGCCAAGATTGAG
This sequence comes from Pinus taeda, assembly GCA_000404065.3. Taxonomy (NCBI): domain Eukaryota; kingdom Viridiplantae; phylum Streptophyta; class Pinopsida; order Pinales; family Pinaceae; genus Pinus; species Pinus taeda. The sequence goes on along the minus strand of APFE030850820.1, from coordinate 145,610 downwards.
TTGTTTGGCCATTCATCAATGGTGGCACAAGTCAACAAGTTGCACACCAACATATTTTGTAGAAAATAAAGTAGTAGTTGCATTTTGGACTTGCACACTTTCCTGGTCTTTTGTTTGGGTTTCATTTCTTTCACTTTTTGACCATTTTATTCTTTTTGCCCTTTGATTTTTCTTTTAGGGCATACCCTCTTTACATTTTTAAAATTTTTGATTTCTTGACAATATAGTCGTTCCCAACATAGTCAAGGCATCTAACGCCTCAGATCCATTTACTTTACCTTTTTAGTTACCTTTATCATGACTTCACTGCCACCTTCCATTTACCACAATGGACCCTAGCCAGTCCAACTAACTGTAATAGTCTTACCTTTCGCTGTGCTTACTCATGCACCAGGCTTCATATGTGTCTTACATTACTTGTTGGGTGCCACACAAATCTCCCCGAGCTCCATTAACTTTACTTTTCCAAACCAATTCCCAAGACTCAAAATAATAATAGGCAAGAACAAAAACAACAAGAAGAAGACCATGAAAACCAAAAGCAATACGACACTGCAACAAAGTGGCATAGCTATGCACTAGACACAATCAAATTCGCAAATCAAATGCAACAACCACAAAATACCATAAGCACAAAACTAACAATAGACATCATGACTCAATCCCCATGGTTCCCAAGGAAAGCTCGACCTGAGCCTTCTTTGAGATTTCATGACAACCTCTCTTGCCATGCGACTCCCTGCATCATGTTGTCATTAACACATAATTGTTAGTTCATAAACATAACAATACACCAATTACCTCATCTGGTCGTGCCAAGCACATTGCTTGCAACTAAGCACATCCACGACATCTCTCAAGGGACTCCAATCCTTTGACAGATCCACCTATAACTAAAGACTAGATAATATATTTGTCGAGTACATTTCATGAATATAGCATGTATCCACATAATGTCATACAAGATTAAGGTTAAGAAGACTTCTTATATGCAAAGCACTCATTCATTTGGAATTAGGGTTTCCAAACATAGCCAAAAGAATTATTGCTCAATTCCTTTCTTTTACCTTTACCTTGCTGCAACTGAGTCTTACTATATATTGTCATGTCACCTAACTGTTAGTTATATAAACACATCAATTATTACCTCGTCGCACTAATACCAAGCATGTTTCTTGCAACTGCTCACACATGTCAACCACATGTTCCAAATATCAAGACAACCATATCTATTACTTTGAAATCAACCTTTACCAAGACTAACAATCATGTCACAATCCACAGTCATTAGACATAATGCTACAACTATCAACTACATTTGAGTACATATCAATTATCTCAACACATATGTTAGTACAACCATCTTAAAACAAGATCATTTGAACACATACTCATATTATTCAATAATCAAACATTCAACAAACTTGCAAACATACCATGTTAACTAAATTAACTAGATGACCTAATCAAATAGTCAAGCACCACATATATGACATAAGCAAACTCGTACCTTAATGTATCTCAGAGGAGGAAATCTTGTCTGCACAATCAATCCATATTAGCACAAGATATCTTCACAATATATTAACCCAAACATAAATAATATCATGATATCTAAATAGTCACTAGCTAGCATGTTTACATCATGACTCATACACAATTATCATTCACACATATGCAAAGTCAATCTCTTAGTACAACACCATGTCACAAATATGTTGTCTCGTACCTGAATGTCATAACCCTAACCATCTGCATAGGCTAATCCAATTTAGCATGATACATATAACATCAAGATATTGTACTAACCCTAGTCATCAAGTTAACTATCATTTAACAAGAACAAGTTAGTCTATAAGATAGTTCATCAATAACATATAACATAATCATCAAGTTGTTTAATTTAAAACAACAATAGCAATGGATACAACTATAGGTTACTATCATTCTTGACTATCTGAAACATGTGCATATAACTACACTAATCAACTATATCTATCATGCGTGTAACCATAACATCAAAAGACATGGACATAAACCTAATGTATATAAACCTAATCCATATAATAATCCCTAACTTACATACCTACATGCCAAACATATAATACATGTATGATGATATGCTCTTCCCCAAAGTCCAATGTTGCAACCTCATTATGATGATATGCATCTCCTACTCTATCTCAGGCAACACATTAGCATCATAACATACCAATATCACCCTGATGACCTAAATTGCATACCATGACTTCACAAGGCATGTTTGACCTACTATTCATGCATAACTATAACCAAGACCTTACATGCATGACAACTGCATATAGACATATAACACATGAGTACCAAGCCATATTCACATCATTCTAGCTAGAGTCCAATCATCAATGCATGACCATATCGATTTAACAGACCATGACCTCATGCGTGACAACAACCATTACTCCATTGTACACATTGCCACATGCAACCATCAACATGCATAAGAAATGCCTACTCAACTACACATACACATGAACGCATGTAGTCAAGCATAATCGATCAATTCTTATAACCAACCTACAAGACTGATACATGTAATCAAACATACAAGAATGCAAACTAACATACAAGGATGTAATCAAGCGACATATAACAATATGTAATCAGTCATATACTCATGACGATGCATTCCACAAAATCACCATCAAGTTCCTCATGACAATCTTACTACAACTATGATCAATATTATGCAATACAACAAGCACATGGAATGCAAGTGTAAGAGACACACATGCAACTGACATGCACGCATGATCAACATACACCGCCCATCCAGTCTGAGGGTTGAACCATGCTCTGATACCACTTTGTAAAACCCTCCTCCCACATCTACCCAAGTAACTATCCAATCGAGGTAAACATGAAATGAGAGGCTACTATGATTGGATTCGACCTCCAATGTGACCTTAAGGAAGTGGTATCAATGGAAACATCACACACAATCATCCAACATCAGCTTTAGAATCCTCAGGAGATATTTCAGCCACTCAAAAAGCCAGTCCCTAGGCCCCACTAATGTTCATGACATCTTAGGCCTCAGTTGCTCTCATGCTATAGGCAAGGGAGTGACCAAAAACCCAAAGTCACTCTCACAGGCTTGCCTACTGGTCACCAAAGACTAAAATTGCTAGTGACCTTGGGATTTAAGCCAATTTTTCAGGACCAGAGTCCATGTCACTGCCCAGAATGGAGTGATAGCTTAAAATCAGTAAAAGTACAGGGGAACAACGATGCAAAAGCATTAAGTTGAACAAGACCTTAACCAGACCCGCACTAGACATGACAACCATTTCGTCAAAGATATCATTAACATGTAACCTACAGGTGTAAACAACAAAATTAAGTGTAGGGATCTCATACTTATCTGAGAATCGCTATGAACTCATGTCATTTGATGCATTATCATCTATTAGGCCATAAATACATTATCCATTCATTTACAAGTAAAAACATGAAGAGAGGCATACATAGCTGATGTCACAAAACATACATATAACTAGCATACTAAGAACAAAAATATCATAAGCATATCAACTATAAAATCCATATATATATCAATACATTTACACATGAAAATCAAGGGAATGAATTTCTCATTAATGCATGCAATAACCAAACGGAGATGGGACTACCACGTTCCACCCGACCATAGAATGGTTGAGCCAAATCTCTCTTCATCCATTCACCTCCATGCCATATTCCATGCATGAATGTGGGACTCAAACCAAAAGAACCAACCAGGGCATACCAAGGCTAAACCACCTCACCTTCATCAATAGAATCCAGGCTTTATAGTAATCCATCGCAGATCACTAGGCCAACACAATGAACACATCATAACAGGTTTTACCATGATCTCCACCTAATCACTAGGCCAAGCAAGCATGGATGCCACTGGATTTCTCCACCTACATATTGAGGAATTTCCTTGTCTCCTAGTCTCTCATGCTTTACTGCAATCCAAACCTGGATCACTAGGCCCTAACCCTGGATCACTAGGCCCTAAACCGAGACCCACTCTCCAGGCTTTACCGCATATCCCAAACCTGATATTACTAGGCCCAATAGAGAGTAAACCACCTCTTCGATTTACCGTATATCCTGCCATTCATAGGTAAGGATTCCTAGGCCCACCAAGGCAACACAACCCTGGCTTTACCGCAACCCACAATTTGGCTCAGGGGTCACTAGGCCATTGGATTTACCGTGATCCACATCCCGATTTAAGGACCACTAGGCCATGTGCTCTATCATTCAGAGAGCCACCCCACTCAGCTTCGAATCCATCCGACAATCCAGCTCAACCAAAACATGAGAACCGCATCACACCATGGCTATTCGAAAATGGCAAGGCTAGGCTGAAAAACATTGTTACGCCTGGAAAAACCCATGCCATGATAGAAAAGAACCACGTGCAATGCCAAATATAGCAAGGAAAATAAACATGCAAGTTGATATTTGCAATGAAGCTTGTTGTCGCTGCTTGATCCTGCCTTTCCCCACTTGATCTTTACTTCCTCTTGCCTTCTTTGCCTTTCTTTCTCTAATGCCAAAGTGCTCCTAGAAAACTCTAAGTGTCCAAGAGAGAGAGAGAGAGAGAGAGCTCCAAAACTCAACTAACAAAAGGTTACCAACTGATCCTCAGAAGCCTTTTTATGAATAAGGCCTCTATTTTCTTCATTTTCCATTATTTTCCTTCAATTTCCTCCTCACATGCAACCTGTGACCTTTCACCTTCCTTTTCTCCTAATTTCCATTATTGTAATAAATAAATGTGCCAAAAATTCCATTTTGCCTTTCCAAAGCCTTAGCCATTGCCTGTGCTAATTTCCCTAGCCATAAACAATCAAGTGAAGACCCACTAGGATGTCCTACCCAACATGTAGCTTGGAATAAGTGTCCCATCAACTGTGGTTATTATTTTTTTCTTTATTTATTTTTATTACATGGAATTTTCACCAGGGTTGTTACACTTTGCGAACATCTCTTTGGGTTTTTTGGGAGAGAAACCCCATTCGAAAGGTTTGGTTGAGCCTCATATTTGTTGTGTAAGAGAATCTTTGCAAGGTCAGGCTTGACAACTGAAAGGAATGAACGACACCCAAGGGAAATTAGTGAACTCAAAAGGGCAAAATTTTTCAGGATCCATGAGGAAAAGGGATAGTGCACCAGGATAAAAAGTGAGGACCCTAAACTAGTTGTGGGAGAAGACATTCAACTTCCTGAGGTCCTTTGTATGGCTGAATTATTGGTGGGAGGTAGAGAAAGAGGTTGGCATTTTTTTATTAAAACCCTATGAGAATGGGTTGATAGAGAGCGGGGACAACGATTTACAGTCCAACCATCGGTAGTGACCTTAGTACGAGGATGTTTTATGTTTGGGTTCAGGGCAGTTGATGAGGCCACATGGATTTTGGAGCAAAACTAGAGAATCGATTCAACACCAATTCTTATGAAAAAATGGAAAACCCTATTTGATTCTAGTAGAGAAAGGATCATTGTGGCTTGAGTTTGGGTGTGGCAGCCTGAAATGCCTATACAATACTGGTCTATGGAGCTTGTTTGTGCTATATGGAACAAATTGGGAGAGTTTTTAGATCTGGATATGTCTTGCATCTCTACAGGCCTTATGTCGCTAGCTCACATTATTATAAAGTTAGACCCTCGTGAGGGTTTATATGCTTAATTGGAGCTAGGTTATCTTGGAATGATGCATTGATAGATTCTGGATTATGAAGGGATCCCCTTCAGATGCAGGCAGTGCCATCAACATGGACACATTGTTCGAGATTGTGCACTCACTTTGAAGGGTCATAAAGGGTCACAAGACTAGAGGGCATGTAAGAAAAGGGGCCTGCCCATATAGGAGAAAGAGGATCATCCTGAGAAGGCACAATATTTGATGGAAATACCTTTGGAAGATCCCATGGCCTCTTTCCAAAATTAATTGATTGTGTTTCTTAAGAATGTGGTATAATCCATAATTTCCAATTCTTAATAGAAGCACCATTATTCTTTTTAAGATAGCTTTGAGATTCATATCCTTTGAGAGTGATTTCTTCCATAGACTTTGGAGAATAATTTGGAAGTCTCACCCCATGGTTAAATTTTTAATCCCTTACTCATTTGCTACTTTCAATCCCTAGTATAAATCATAGGCTCCTGCCTAATTATCTTATCTTTTCCCTAGCCCTCACGAAAAGGTTATTTCTATTTTTTCATTAGGGCAAAGAATAACCCCTCCCATTCTTGCCACCCCTAAAATGGTGAATAGGACAGGTCACTACCCCGAGGGTTGAATTAATGTGGCTTAGGGTACAAAAATTTGAAGGACATGGGGGTATGATTTGATCCACTTATGTGTGCATAGATCACGAGATCTTTCATTATAATCTCTTCAGGTGCAACCACACATTTAGCCACTATCTCAAGGTGTCTGGAAAGACTTAATGTTAAGCCTTCACAGGAAATGAACCTTGGACATTTAAATTGAAGAACATGAGGGTTGGCTTTGATCCACTTATGTGTTCATGGGTCACAAGATCATTTAATATAATCTCTTTGGGTGCAACCACATGTTTGACCACTACCTTAAGGTGATCCAATGGCTTCAAGTTAAGCCCTCATGAGAATTGAACCTTTCCGAATGGTGAAAACTCCTTGCTCTCCACCATTGGACCCAACTCCCTTTGTGCTCATTTAAGTCTAATTTTAACATGTTCGTAAAGATTTAATTTAATTTTGATTTGTTTTGTTAAGATTTTATTTAATTTTGTATGCTAGGTTTTTTTTTGAGTTTTCAAAAATTGTTTTAATGACTTTATCTTAGTAATTAAACCCAATTTGATTTATGGATTAATTTGTGCAAAATGCTAAAATTTATATGGATTTTTTTTTTTCCAATTTGTATCAAGACTTGATTGGTAACTTGTTGAATTAAATTTGTTCAATGTTGGATACATCCAAATAGAAGTAATCTACATTTGAAACAAACCTTTTTTCATGTTAATGTTCATTCACTGGAATCAGAGATTTACATACATGTTTATTGAAGGCTATTCTAGTTTGTCACTAGGGAAATCAGAGCGAATACATAACTTCAATTGTTTCAAAATATCAAAAGACAAAATGATGTTCAAATTTCTAGAAATTAAAACATGGACTCTAACTATTGGACCACCAAGGCCATTCCAAATGTAACGAATAAAATACATATAAATATTAAATATAATTGTAATAATGATTAGTTAACTAGTAATTAGGTTGAAGAGGCATGTCTAAATGAGACATGACTCTTCATGAAGAGACACTTGCCTGATATATAAGCAAGCCTCTAGTTCTCATTGTAATTCATTCATTCTTATTCTTATTCACACATTTTAATATATAATATTTGTATCCTCATGGATATATTTATATTCCAAGTCTTTTGGAGTAATTAATTTATAGAAGGAACTTTGTTTGCTTCATAGGAAAGTGTCTCTTCATGAAGAATCATCTATCATTTAGACATGCCTCTTCAACCTAATTACTAGTTAACTAATCATTATTACAATTATCTTTATTATTTATATTTAATTTATATTATTTATATATATTTTTATTCGTTACAATAGCTTCAAATGGTTGTTCGTCATTCATAACACCTGCAACCATAAACAAACCATCAGGAAAAGCATAAGGATTTTCAACCTAATTTGATGTCTCAAGCATCAAATCTCCACCAACATTGCTATCTTCTCCATGGATTTCTCCTTGCTTAGGTTCACCCCTATTAACTTCTTCCTTAGACTCAATAGCTTTGATTTCTTCCTTAAACCTGTGTCTCGGTTTCTGTCTTTGCTTCTTGGCGCATCATATTTCAATAGGTCATTTAATCCTTTTCCTCGGTTTCCACCCATAATTCTGGCTCTCCTCATTCTGTTGTATCAACTTTGTAATCACATTCAACTGTGCTTTTATCTCAACAAGTTCCCTCTTGTATTCTTCATCACTTGTTTTACTTATGCCAACTACTTTGGCATCTCTATGGCTTCCCTCTAAATTCTTCAAATGACTTCCCGTAGTCATCTTCATCTTCTCTTCCTATGTGAGCTTTCCTCTACCCACTATGAATTGCAAAGAACCTTTACGGTAACATGTTTCCTTCCTGCTACACAAGCCTCACCAAGCTATCTCCTCTAAGCTTGGACTGTTGGCCTTTCTTGGCCCCCTCCTCTGGAACCCCTTATGTACAATATTTATAGTAACATATAGAAACAAAATAAATTTTCCTAGATCCATAAATCAATCCACAAATAACTCATGCTTTTCGATGTATAATCGCTTTTTTCATATTGGCAAGATATTTCCTATCCATAGCTTTTCTAAATCCTAAAAGCACCCCAATAGTTTCTAAGATTTCTAAACTTTTCTTATCCTAACAACTTGCTAATTGCTACCAATAGTGTTTTTCTCTTACAACCTCTCATGATTTATTTCCTAAATTTTTCATGCCTTAAAAGACAGATTATCTTCTTAAAAATCTTATCTACTAAATATTATCTCTATCTATAGTTATTTAAGAAATAAAGAAATAAAAATTATTTGCAATAAGGAAATAAAATTTCTTTTCCATGTTAAGACCCAGTTTGGAGCTTTGTCTCCAAAAAGCTTAATGACATGGAAGCTCTAATGCTCCTGCATCAGATTCCTAAGGTAGAAAAAAATTCATGGTCTCCTGACCATGAGTTGTTATTGTTGACGTCCTCTAGAATCCCATACATAGTTCTGCTGATGATCACCGACTTTGTCATCTTGTTGTTCTTCTACACCTGGTTCTTGAATTCCACCATAATTCCGCTCCTTCTTTTCTGATTGCAAGACATTTGTCGTCACCATGCTTATGCTCACGATTTCAAGTGAAAATTTTCCAAACAAAATATACAACCATCCAAGAATATTTTCATCCTTATTCTACACTTGTAAAGTTCCTCTATGAACTCTTTGTCTCACTTCAATCTATTGATTGAGCTCTGCCTTCATGTTGCCAGCAAACTCTTTCTCCATTGGATTTGTTGCATCCTCGTTCACAACAACTTTTTCAAGTTTCTCACCCTTGGTTTTGGTTCCACTTGCAATAGTTTGAAAAATTGATAATCACTTATGCCACACCTGCATGCACACAATCAATGTGAAGGCTGAAATTTATCTCTGCCTTTAGCTCACCATTCCTTATGAGCATCCTACTTAAGTATTTCTCCTCCTCTCCGCTGAGAACAAAGTTTGAACTCTGTTCTCCTCTATCTTCCTCTTTCTTCATGACAACTTCAAAGGGTTGTTCATCATAAATAACACTTGTAACCATAAACAAACAATCAAGAAAAAACATAAGGCTTTTCATCCTCATTTGATGTCTCTAGCATTAATTCTCCACCAAAATTACTATCTTCTCCATGGATTTCTCCTTGCTCAGGTTTTCCACTATGAACTGCCTCCTCACTCTCAATAGCTTTGATTTCTTCCTTCAATCTATGTCTCAACATATTTCTTTCTTCTTGGACGATAATCTTTCAACAAGCCACTTAACACTTTTCCTCAGATTCCATCCATACTTATGGTTCTCCTCATTTTGTTGTAGAAACTTTGTATGCACATTCAACCGTTCTTTTATCTCAACAAGTTCCCTCTCATATTCTTAATCACTCATTTTCCTCATTTCAACTTCTTTGGAATCTCAGTGGCTTCCCTCTAAATTCTTCACATGACTATCCGTAGTCATCTTCATCTTCTCCTCTTCCTCTATGAGCTTTCCACTGCCCACTATGAATTGCAAATAACCTTTACAGTATTATATTCTTTATAGTCTTCTCATAACAACTTCAACTCATGAGATGCAACACACCTCTGCAGTGACAAGTCTCCACCTTGCTACACGATGTCTCACTAAACTTTCTCCTGAGTTTGGGCTCTTGGCATCTCCGTGGTTCTGTCCTCTATAACTAATTGAGCACTCCTTGCTCTAGGCTACTACAAATATTATCACCTTCCTTTGTTGTAACCTGCACAGAGAAAACAAATCTCTTACCAGATCTTCAATCAACTTGTACCTTCTTCTATTGCTTCTCCTTCACACTACACACGAGAATATTATGCGCTTTGTTACCACTTGATGTAGGAAAATTTGAATTTTCTTACAAAGTTCAACTTCTCAATTTGGATTACATGCAAAGATTTCATTATTTACTCAACTAAATATTATTCACCACATCTCAAAGGATTTAAAATAACACACAAAACAATACAAAGATTCATACAAGGATCCTTTGGAAAATCCACATTTCCATTAAACAGAGGAAAACTATATATAAAAAACTCATAATCATACATTTCTCTCTTAGACTGATTCTACATTCATTTGGACATTAGTTTTTCCCTTAGTCTTACAATATGTATAATAACATATACAAACAAAATAGATTTTCTTAGATCCATAAATCAATCCACAAATCACTCATGATTTTCAAGTTAGACTCGCTTTGCCTTATTGGAAAAATTTTGCTTACCCATAGCTTTTCTAAATCCTAAAAGCACCCCAATAGTTTCTAAGATTTCTAAACTTTTCTTATCCTAACAACTTGCTAATTGCTACCAGGTTTTTTTTTCTCCTACAACCTCTCATGATTTATTTCCTAAAATTTTCATGCCTTAAAAGACAAATTATCTTCTTAAAAATCTTATCTACTAAATCTTATGTCTATCTAAGGTTCTTTAAGAAATAAAGTAATAAAAATTATTTACAATAAGGGAATAAAATTCCTTTCCCATGTTAAGACAACTAAGCTTTGTATCCAAAAAGCTTAATGACTTGCAATCTCTGATGCTCTTGCATCAATTTCCCACCAGTACTTGACATGGGGGGTATCTTTTAGGAGTGAAAAAGTAATATTTTCCCTATTGAAAAAATCATGAATCGTAAAATATCCTTCCAATAGATTTAACCACCTATCCACGACGTCTGCCTCTATCTGGCCTTCAAATATGGGAATGTCAAAGTTGATTTGTACCTTGAAGGGAGTGGCACCTCCAAAGTGGTTGTCGGATGAAGATGTGTCGCCTGTGGGCATCCACCGAATGATTTGGGAAAAATTTTCCATCATCACGTTCCTTTGCCGCTTAATGGTTTCTTCGTGCAATATTTTGAAAGGATCTCTCACCCCCTTATCTCTCTTTTCTTCCACCATGGGAGGTTGTCAGGGTTTGTGAGGCCAGTCTTACAAAGGTTCAATTAGTTCGAGCCCTAAATATTTATACCATGACCTCGTTGGGTACATGAAAATAAAAATAGAGAAAGAGCAGCCCTCTCTAATACCACTAATCCGAACTTATGCAGGAATGAAACAATATATATATATAATATATATATATATATATATATATATATATATATATATATATATATATATAATATATATATAGATATATATATATATATATGAACATGAACATAGAGATGCAGTAGAGATAAATTTTCATTTTATTAATATCAAAGAACTGAAAGATGCTTACATACAGAATGGAAATAAACTAGCTCATGTGATGGCAGCATATCCCTGAGAAGAGATGTGGCTGCTACAAGCCTGTAAACTATGTTATAATGAGGCTCGAAGGCCTATTTATTATTGAGAAACAATGGAATACCCTAAACATCCAAAAACCTAAACCTAGGAGATGAAGCGCCAAAATTGTGGGCCCCACTAGGGTAAATTGGTATATCATCTTCTTGGGGTCGTAATATTGGCATATGATATATGTTTGAAATGCATGATACCTCATTAGAAATATCTATCCGAGGATTACAACTTTCTAATGTAAATGTTAGGCAAAGAATCACATTTGCTTGTTTTCCAAAAAAATGTCGTTAGGGCCTCAAAATGGCTTTGGAAGTTTAGGACCCAAAAAATGCCAAAAATAGTAAAATGTGCTACAATTAAGGAAATTGAAAGAAAAAATAGTGGGGGTCCAAGTGGAATAGGTGGGTGGCCACTAATATCCACCTAGACCAATCCTCCCCCCTTAAGAAGCAATGGTCCCCATTGCGTTGAGTGCCTCCATGATATGGGAAAACTTATGTTGAACTTGGTCCTTGGTGAGCCACTTTCCTTGGTACCCATACTCATTCAAAGAAAAGTTTGGAAATGGATTTTTTTATGATGCTCTTCTTGCAGGCTACCAAAATGACAATCTTAGAGAACTTGTCGACAACCACGAAAATATAATCATTGCCATGCTTGGTAGAAGGAAGACCCAACATGTAATCCATGTAGATGGATTCCCAGAGCTGGTTAGGAGTAGGAAGAGGAGTATACAAGCCTTGATTCTTGATTGTAGGTTTGGAAATGATGCAGGAAGTGCATGATCAGATGTACTTTCCAACATCATGTCGAAGTTTCGGCTAATAAAAATAATTTTGCAACATTGCCACTATCGTTTCTACCCCAAAATGTCCAACAACCTGACTGTATTACACCTCCTAAATAATATTGGCACACTCACTTGAAGGAACATAAAGGTGTCCCAAGTGGCATAACAGTGCGTCATAGAGGTGAAATTTTGGAACTTGCTTACCTTCCAAGAGCATCTAGTATGTGGTGTCGAATTCTAGATCACTCTTGTAAATATTCGGCCATCTTAAAGTTCTGTGTTCACAAGATTTGAGCACAGTAGTCAGCACCATAATCATCATTCGATTGTGATGAGCCCTGGTATTGCGCTAAGAGTGTTGCAACTCCCAAGGGCTCCTCAACTCAAATTACCAACCCGATGTTCATACAAACTTAGAGGTGATAGTGTTATATGCACAGTAGGTTAGGTTCTACTCATGTCACCCTCAGTCATGGAATAAAATCAAGGTGTTTAGAGACCATTCCTCCAACTAACTATAGTGAAAATTTCTTATAAAAGCACAATTGAACCTGATTCTAACTATGAAAGTGAAAATGACATTCATTCAAATGTAGATTCTAATTGACATTGCATGAAAGAGAAAGGGATAATCTACTTGTATAAGTAAAGCTACTCTACTTTTCACATATGATCAAATCAGTAACCTACTTGCATGTATCATTGATCTACTTTACATTTGCTTGAAAATAAGGAATTTGATTTTTAACATGCTTACAAAAAAAACTAATTCTAACTTTGTTTTGTAGTGAGGAAAGGAGGAGGTTGGAGTGGTTTAAGAAACTTCCTTAATCATCAAATCAAAAGTTGGGGACATTATGCAACTTAACTAGGCTAGGGTCGAAGTGGGGAGCAAAACTTGTTGAAAAGAACATTATTACAGGGTTCCTACAAGAGGTTGCTATAGGAGGTCTTTATTTGATATAGGAGGCTCTGTTTTGCTACAGGAGGGGTTTCAAGAGAATTTTGAGGGTATAAATGGTGTCTTGAGGGCAAGTAGATATGGATTATGGTAGGAGGAAGTGAATGAAGGTTGGGGGAGCCCCCTATCCAAGCCTAGCACCTCTCGAAGGTCTATCTTGCAACAAGGGTGATGCCCACAATGTCCTCTATTTGCCTTAACAGAATGACCGTGGAAATAGAGTTTGGGAGTAGTCTAAGGTGAAAATTAAGAAGATAGAAAGGTCTAGGTGGAGATGGAAATATGTTCCCACACTTGCATATCAACAAAACCCTGTAGCTAGCGAAATATATGCATCAAATTACCAATAACATAGTGAGATAAACTATCATGGAAAAGATGAGTTGAATTTGACTAAAATATATTCTATCCCACAACAATACTTTGTCCATTTAATTAACTCCTAAGTTTCAGAGAATAAAAATTCAAAAATATTACAACTAACACCTATCTATTTCCAAGAAATCATAAACATTTTTTTTTGGATTGAGATTGAATATCTTTCCAATCACTCTTCCCACGAGAGAGGTGATAGGAAAGCCTACAATCATAAGTTTTTATAGCTCAACATCTACTGAAACAAGATAAAGACATGAAATTCTTTGAAATAAGAACAAGAAAGAAATACAGAAGAGGGACTAAAGCCTTTGGGTTGGGCCTAAACCCAAGGGTTTCAACCCTCTAAAACTAGCTTAGATCAAGATCAATGGAAAACTTCTCATTAGCAGAAAATAGTAGTCTCATACATCACATTAAAGTTAAGAATAACAATGTCAAGCACTAGGATCGGTAGCTACTTTTACATGAATCAAAAACTCGAATCCTGATGAGCCTTTCAACTGGTTTATTTATACAAAAAGCTAGTTGATGGCAGCTCCCTTGAAAATGGGAATGATTCCCTCCAAGATCTTGAGAATTGTGGTTCTAGTTCTCCTTGATCTCCACATGGACTTCGAGTCCCTCGGTTGCTAGTGAATTTGAGCCATGAGTGAGGATATTGTGATCCTAAGCTGAGTTAGAGAGTTAAGGAGGTGGACAATCCCCCTAGATTCTCTCTTGGTTGTCTCCATCAGGCCCCTGCACAGTAAATGCCTAAAAAATACCTCTTTTCCTAAAATTTAATCGCATTAGGCCTCACAATATGATAAACACGTTTTAATATTCTTACTAAGCATATTAAGACTAAAAATGTGAATTAATGTGAGAAAATGATATTTTTAAGGGCTAGAGGATAGCATAATTAACTTCAACATATCCTTATTAATGGGACCCATCATCACCCTCATTCTGAAGGTTTTGCTCTGATCTGTATTTAAATAGGAACACAACAAATTTTAGAGATAACCATAAACACATAGATGTAGTGGAAATAATACTTCATTTCATTAATGTAAAATATTGAAATATGCTTACAAACAGGAATGGAAATACACCAGCTAGGGCGATGGTAGCTTATCTCTGAGAAGAGATGTGGTGGCTACATGCCTTTGAAATGTCTTAAAATGAGGCTCAAGGGCCTTTTTATAATTGAACAATAAGAGAAAACCCTAAACAACCAAAACCTTAACTCGAGGAGATGTAACACCAAGAGTTTATGGGCCACGTTGGGGTGAGTTGGACAACCAACTTCCCGAGGTCACGACTTGGTCATATTATCTCCATTTGACGCGCATGATAGCCCATTGGAAAGATATCTTCAAGGGCTATGATGAAAAAGATGATTTTAGACAAGAAATCGTTGGAATTAGACTTCCAAGAAAACGTAGTTTAGGGCCTCAAAACGGCTCCAGAAGTTTAGGACTTGAAAAACTACTAAAAATAGTAAATTGTGCTACAATTAAGGAAATTAAAAAATTGAAAGAAGCAATGGTGGGGGTCCAAGTGGAATTGGAAGGTGGCCACCAATATCCACCTAGATCATTCCTCCCCCCTTAGGAAGCAATGGTCCCCATTGCATTGAGTTCCTCCATGAGATGAAGGAACTTCTGCTGAACTTGGTCCCTGGTGAGCCACTTGCCTTGGTGAAGGATTTGGCCTGCTTTGACAACTCGATACAATTGGATATTATGCTCGCGAGTGTGCTTGATCTATGTGTCCATGATCTGATCAGTTGCAGCTTGTTCCATGCAATCTAGATTTAACTATGTGGGTGTGAGTTGTTCTGCAATGTCAGATGTGTCTAGTAATGGTGGAAAGTATGGCCGAAGGCTGTCCACATTGAACACTGGGTGTAGGCCAAGAAATGGGGGAATGCTGAGCTCAAATGCATTATCTCCCACAGCCTTGGTAATGGTGCAAGGACCATATCGGAGTGGTCTGACTTTCCGATAGGCTCCGGTTAGGCTTTCCTTTTGCAAATGCAACTGGACTTTGTCACCCACCTGAAGCTTGTGTGGCACCCAATGTTGATCATGTCGCTGCTTGTACTTGGCATTTGATTTCTCTAAAATGTCATAGATCTGTTGGTGAATATGTTGGATGTGCTCAATGAAGTTGTTTGCCTTATCTATTTCAGACTGGACATGAGCCGAATCTACATGAGTAGCTGCAAATGGCATGGCCACATCAATGGGACATAGTGGTTGGAATCCCAAGCCCACCTGAAATGGGTTGTGTCCAGTCGAGCTGTGGAGAGCCCGGTTGTAGCTGTGTTGAACATAGGGGAGGCTCTCATCCCATGTGCGTGGATGCTTTGAGTTGTACATGCGCAGAATGTGTACAATCATCATGTTGACAACCTCTTTCTGGCCAACAGTTTGAGGATGGCAGGCTATGGACTCAGTGAGTTTGGTGTCCAGCATCGACCAGAGACTAGACCAAAATGTACTGAGGAACTTGTTATCCCGATCTAAGATTATAGACCGTGGGATCCCAAAGTGTACCAACACTCGTTCAAAGAAGAGTTTAGCAATGGCTTCTGCTGTGATATTCTTCTTGCAGGCTACCATAATGGCCGTCTTCGAGAACCTGTCGATGACCACAAAAACACAGTCATTTCCATGCTTAGTGGAAGGAAGGCCTGACATGTAATCCATGGATATGGATTCCTAAGGTCAACTAGGGGTAGGTAGCGGGGTATAGAGGCCTTGCTTCTTGATGGTCAGTTTGGCAATGGCGCAGGAAGTGCATGATCTGATGTACTTCCCGACATCTTGTCGAAGATTCGGCCAATAGAAATACTTCTGCAGGTACTGCCACCATTTTCTTGACCCCAAAATTCCCAGCAGCCCGACTATAGTGTGCTTCCCAAATCATCTTGGCACGCTCGCTTGAAGGAACAAAAAGGTGACCCAAGTGGCATAATAGGGCATCTTGGAACATGCTGACCCTCCAAGAGTGTCTAGTATGTGTGGCTGAATTCTGGGTCGCTTTTGTAGAGAAGTGGCCAATCAGAAGTCTCATGCCCACAAGAGTTGAGCACGGTGGTTAACGCCATGATCGGTGGTCGATTGAGGCAATCTGCAACATTATTGGTGCTGCCCTTCTTATACTTGATATTCAAATGGAACTGTTGCATGTGTGTGTGTGTGGACCTCTTCTAATGGCGATCATTCTGCAATTTCCCTTGGGTCTGTATGAATTGCATGGGTCGATGGTCTATGTGGATGATTGTTTCCTTCCCCAAAATGTAATGCTTCCATTGTCGGCAGGCCTGCACAATGGAATACATCTCTTTTTCATAAGTGGGATACTTCCGGACTGTGTATGAAAGTGTCTCGCTGTGATATGCGACTGGATGCTTGTGTTGAGTAAGAACGGCCCCAATAGCATAGTCAGAGGCATTTGTCTCGACCTGAAATGGTTGTTGCAAGTCTGGTAATATGAGCATTGGTGCCAAGAAGAGGCGATCTTTCAACTCTGTGAATGCCTTCTGTTGAGATTCAGACCAAAAGAATTTTGCTTTCACTCCTCCCTTGGTGACCTGACTCAAGGACCAAGTGATATGCATCAAATTACCAATAACACAGTGAGATAAACTATCCTCTAAGAAAATTAATTATCCATATGAAGTTAATTCATGGCCCTGGTGGCCTCTCTGACATCCCAAGGCACCTCATATGGTGTGCCCTCTTGTGGATAAAAAGTTGCACTTGCCTCTATCTATGTACATACCTTTTGTTCCTCTTCCTGGTTTCTTTCTTCTTGTAGGCCCAATAGCAAAGGTGGACTGAGTTTGAGTCTTATCCTTTTTATCTTTAGTCTTTTCATGATTCTTTTGTATAATGGGGTTCTTTCCAAGGCATTCCTTGGACTTTCATGAGAGTGATACTCTCCGATTTGCAGACTGTGGGGTAAGGCATGCAACCTTCTCTGACAAGCTTATAGACTCTTTGTTCTTAACATCCTAAAAGTGTCCTAAAAATGTAGAATGGATTGCTCTTGGGTTTCTATGTACTTATGTGCTAAATTAGAATCAGAGGAGATGAGGTTGTGATTGTTGATGATAGTTACATGGCTTACCAATTCTGCTTTGATGTATAAGGTCTCTTTCTCTTCCTTTGTGATAACCTTCTTTACCTCTTCAGCCATTATCTCCTCATGTGTTAACCAAGATGCTAATGCCATGAGTTGCATGTCTCCCAATCTTAAATTGGGTTCCCAACAATTTAGATATGTTAGAATCAAATTATGCATATAATAGTCAGTTAGTTTTTCGATCTCCTCCATACTTACCTTTTTGTAAAACTCAATAAATTGCTTGTAGTCTTAGAAATGAAAATACCCATATTGTGCTAGTGCCTTAATTTGAAATTACATACACTGATCCTTGAGAAAAGAGCATAGGATTTGGATTGTTTCCTGCATTGTATGACTTCCGTAGAGAGACTTTCCATAGTGGCAATTTGTGTTTCCTTCTCGTGCAGTTGTTATTTTAGTCTTGTGTTTTATACCTATAGTTTCTCCCTCATGGTTGACTCCTTTAGTTTTAGCTCACTTAATTCCTTGCCCATTTCATTGATATTTTCCTCCATTAGGCCCACATCTTCTACATTTTTGGATTTGGCAATCTGCATTTTCTAATTTAAATAAGAGTGGGATGGCGAACTTATAGGGTATAGTCCTACCTCCCTCAATAAAATTGTAGTAGGATTATAGTCTGGATTATGGCTCAGGTTCTTGTAGCTCTTGGAGTCCTTTTGCATCCTTTCTTGAGGTGGTTTCTCCTTCATGTAGCTCCTCTTTTTTCTCCTGTAGCATTCCCTGTTTCTCCTATAGCATCCCCTAATTCTCCTGCAACTTCTATGTTTATGCTTGTCCAATGGAAGTTTGTGTCTTGAGTCTCTTAAAGGTGACTACCCTAGCCGTGGGCCTTCCCACAAGTATCATAGGTGTCTTGGTTTTGGCCTTAGGAGAGTTAATCTCCTCAATCTTCCCTTCACCAGGTCTTACTTCTTCCTTTTTGTTTGGTGACTCATCAATAGTGATGGGGATTTTTGAACGAGGTTGTGGTTTCCCTTGCCTAATCTTGGTGCTCTTTCTTGTTTTGAAGTATAGGGGACCTTGCCTTGGTTGCCTCATTTTAGGCTTGACAAATATGCCCAATGTAGCCAATGTTGCATCTACTTCTTGCTCAATATGTCCTAGAGAGAGACTAGTTTGATGTCCTTGTTTCTCTATCTCTTGGGGATTAGAAGTCTCCTTAGGACTCTCTTTTTCTTCTACTTGTTTCTCTCCTTATTATTCCTTAGTATTTTCTTCCTTTTCCTTTGCCTTTCTTGCCTCTTCTTTCTCTGTTTTTCCTACCTCTTTTACGTTTGCTTTTCTCCCCTACCTATAGTGTTAGAGGCTAGTGTTTCTCTAGGTATGATAGCTTGGGTTTCAATAAAGACCTCCATGTCCATGTATATAAAATTATTTCCATAGCACAAGGTTTTCTAAGTGACTCAAAGCATCTATCATAATTAATTTAATGAAGCCATGGTGGGAAATGTGTTGATGCTTCCCTTCCCTCGCCTCCTCGATTGTTTCAATGATTGATTGCAGGAGAAAATGGGGAACACTTAGTCTTTGTGGGATTGGTTAGTCTACTTTTAATCTTAACTCATGGAGTAACCTAAAATTATAGGCATAGACAATGCTCAACCTCCCCTCACAGGATATATACTTGAGAATGTGATAGGCCACTTCATCCCAGGGGTAAGGTAGGATTTCTCTTCTTACTCCATTCTTATCTTCTATAGGCTTCTCTCTCTAAATGAAAAAGTTCTTCCTGGTTGTAACACTTACTTCTTTGTCCTCCTTGCTCTATTGAATTTGTAAGTGTAAGGTGGGCACTCTACTTATGGTTTCAGGACTTAAGGATATGGCCAATCCTTTGACAATAGTAGTGGCACTATATTATCCTTGAGAATGTAATGCCATGGAAAATTCTTGAGTTATGTCATCATCATACCCTTTTAGTTGTTCAAAGAAACCCATCCATTGATATATTCTAAAAATGTTTACTACAGGGCACTAACTTTAGGCATAATTTCCCATGCACTTGTATAGAAATTAAAGAGGGAGAAATCCACTTACTGCTTTTTGAAATAGCTTTGTCATGTGCATGAGGGTTTGAGGACAACTTTGGGTCACTTTGGCTCTCTTTCACCCTTCAATGCCATACTATAGCAGTTCAAACCCTCCTGTAGCTCCTCTTGTAGCTTCTCCTGTAGCACTTGCAACCACAATTTGAAGTAGCTCAGTGGCACCCTAGGCAATTTGATAGCACTATCTCGTCCTTCCTCTAACTTTTTTTCTAGAAATGAGCGATGGTGCAAATGGATTCGAACATAATACTTAATATCTTTTTGTGGTAAAGGCTCAAAGCATTGTGATGACATGGCTCATACATGAAATTCCTTTTTTGAACCATTTCCCCACTCCTTGCAATCATTACTCTGCTCCTCATGATTATCACCTCACTCCTTGTAATCACCACCTCACTTGAGTTGACTTTTCCAAGTGCATGTGTGACTGAGATGAAATTTAGTTTACTAATCGAAGGTGGCCAAGTTCACAGGCCACCTCCAGCCCAATAAAATTCCTTTCTCAACTATTAACACATTTTAGCATTATATGCATAGGGAAGAGGTGATGATTATTATACCTGAGCCTACCTATGGATCGAATTGCTGGAGTTGCATCTCATAACATTGTGATTTTAAGGGTGTTGATTTTCTTTGCTTGGTCTTTTGACTGATAACTTTGTTGTGTGTGCAGGTCCCTTCCCTGTGTCCAATCTATTGTTGGTGGGATGGACTGCTTCCTAAGGATGACGTGCCTCTTCTCTACTTCAGAAATGGCTCCATGATGCTCTCAATGGGTGGAAAAAATAATTTTAATGAGTCATGTTGTGATTGTATAGGTTGCTACAGGAGGAGTCTCCTTCTTTTAACAGTCATTTAATCCCCTTTTTAAAGACCTGATTTTTCATGTCAAATTGAGGTCAAGTCATGAACGTTATGAGCACAGGATTAAGATCATGAGGAAGTGGTGTAGCTGGTGGAAGAGTGGAAAACAAAGGTTTTTCTATGTGTTTTTAGATGCATGAAAAAGAGGAAATTTGAGCTAACTTTGGCTAGATGGAGTGGATGTGTGATGAAATTGACATTGGTGGACCTCTCTCAACATTTCCTAAAGAAAGTATGACCCTATGGTCTCTTTTTCCCATCAGATCACCCTCCTATAGCATTTCGGTCTCCTCCTGTAGCATTACAGGCTCCTCACGTAACGTTACAGCGAGGAGGAATAATTTGATTCTTTTGTTGGATGGATGATAGAGAGAG
Organism: Pinus taeda; assembly: GCA_000404065.3. NCBI lineage: Eukaryota > Viridiplantae > Streptophyta > Pinopsida > Pinales > Pinaceae > Pinus > Pinus taeda. The sequence goes on along the minus strand of APFE030850820.1, from coordinate 124,400 downwards.
GTAGGTATGTTAGTGGGGAGTTTGGAAATGAGATGTGTGATCAAAACAATGGAGGATTACACTTATAGATGCTACCTTGTAGCCATGATTATGGCAATTTTTTGGAGTCCTGCAAAGAAAAGATATTAGCAAAAGTGGTGTAAGAACTCATTCCCTGCGTTTTTCTCTTTTTTTCTCTTTTTTCTCTCTCTCTTCTTTTAAGACAAGCAAGTTGCCTCTGCAGAGGTTTTCAACCTGCATGAATGCCCTAGGATCCTCATAGTAGGTTTTCACTTTGGGATATTTTCCTCCCTTTTTTCTTTTCTTTTTTTTTGCTCTTGGGCTTCCTCAGAGAAGTTTTCAACTCATGAGTTTACCTCAGATGCCTCATGGAGGTTTTCATCTAGGCCTTATTATTATTATTATTATTTTTAGAAATTTGGTGGACTAAGGGCTATGAGCCTCCCAATCACATTTAACTCCCTTCTGAATGAACTGACAAACTCTTCCTTAGATAGAGGTTTCTTATACAACTTCAACCTATCACCATTGACAAGTAAGGGAATCCATTCCTCACCAATTGTTCTGATTTGGACAGACCCATTCTCATAATACTTCTCTATATATAGGGACCCAACCATCTTGTGATTAACTTCCCCTTGAAATCCTTGAATATGGAATCATATAACAGGGCCCAATCTCCTTCTTGAAATTCCTTTCTCTGATGTGCTTATCATGCCAAATCTTCATTTGTAGCTGAATTACCTCAGTGTGGAGGAGAGCTTGCATTCTAAATTCATCTAGATCATTGAGTTGGAGCAACCTTTCCTATTGTGTTGTAGTGAGATCTAGGTCTAACTGAGATTCCGTCCTCAAGTTGTTGTACTCAAATTCAATAGACAACAGGGCCTTCTAAGTTCCCATACACCAGCTCAAATGGAGTGAATCTACTGGTGGTCTTCTAAGTGGTGTTGTAGCCAAGTGGCTTCCACAATTCTAGCTACCCAATATTTTATGTTGTTTCTAACAACCTTGGAAAGAATGCTCTCCAATGGTCTGTTTGTGACTTCCACCTGTCCATTTTATTGAGGGTGGTAGGTAGTAGATGCCCTATGCCTGATGTGGTGTTGCTTCATAATATATTCAATCAAACTTGATGCTCCTTGATCAAGGACTAATTCCCTTGGAAAACCAAATTTGTAGAAGATGTTCTCTCTCAAAAATTCAGCCACCTTTTGATTAGTTTTTGCCTTTACTGCTTTTTGTTTCAACCCATTTGGTCAAGTAACCAATGCATACAATGATATACATTTTCTGTCCTGATGGGGGATCAATAGTTCCAATGATATCCATGCTCCACTTTTCAAATGGCTCTAGAATCACTTGAGGTTGTAAGGGAATTTCATCCTTGGGTGTTGGCTTACCCATCCTTTGGCACTGATCACACCTGGGGGTCTACCATGCATCCTGATGTAAAGTGGACCAATATTAACCTGATTGTAGAGCTTTGAAGGTTGTCCTCTTAGTAGCAAAGTGGCCCCCACAAGGTCCATCATGGCATGTTGAAAGGATGTCAAATACATCTTCTTCCCTCACACATCTTCTTAGGATCTGATCTGGCCCCAATCTGAAAATATTTCTCCCAATCGAGGTGAATGGGACACTCTTCCTGACAATATTTCTTTTCTCCTTGGAGGATAGGTTAGGAGGGAACCTTCCAACAACCAAATAGTTGGCTATATCAGCATACCAAGGAGAAATCACTGATGGAAAAGAGATGTTCATCTGGAAGTTGATCGTCTATTATTTCTTCCTTTCTTGCAAGCAGGGTTAGTCTTGACAAGAAATTTGCAACCACATTCTCTTTTCCTAGTTTATCAACAATAGTCAAATCAAAATGCCGCAATAATAAAAAACATCTAGTTATCCTAGCATTGACATAAGGTTTATTCATTAAATACTTAATGGTTGCATGATAAATGTGAACCAAAGTTTGATAACCAGTGATAAAATGCCTAAACTTGTTCAAAGATGCACCACAACCAATAGTACCTTTTCAGTTATAGTATAATTTAACTCATTTTTAGAAAGGTTCTTACTGATGAAATAGATAGCATAAGGCAATTTGTCTTCTACTTGTCTTAAGGCAACCCTACAACTTTGTCTTAGGCATCTGTGTGTATATGGAAAGGTAATGCCCAGTTGGGACCCCTAAGGATGGGTGCAATGATCAACTTTTCTTTTAGTAGTTTGAAGGCTTCTTGACAGTTGTTTATCAAACAAAAATCTGAATCTTTATCCAATAGTCCAAACAAGGGGGAAGCTAGTCTGCTAAAATATTTAATGAACCTTTTATAATACCTAGCTAATCCAAGAAAACTCTTGCAATCTCTTTTATTTTGAGGGATAGGGACCCTTTTGATGATGGAAATATTGTTTGGGTCAACTTGTATTCCTTCCTTGGATATGGAGTGGTCGAGGACAATCCTTACATTCATAAAAAACTCACATTTCTCAAGGCTCAATGAGAGATTCATTTCAATACATTTCTTCAATAATTTGTAAGGATTCGAAAGAGCTTCCTCGAAGTCACATCCATAAGGAGTGAAATCATCCATGTATATCTCAACAGAGTCATGAACAAGTTCAACAAAAATACTCAGAACTTCCATCTAAAAAGTAGCAAGGGCATTACACAGGCCGAATGGAAGAACTCTACAGGAAAAGATACTCCAAGGATATGTAAATTTGGTCTTATCTTGGTCTTCATGGTTGCTATGTATTTGGTTGTATCCACTAAATCCATCCAGGAAGGACAAGAATTTCTTTCTTGCATGGCCATCTAGGACTTGGTCAATGAAGGGGAAAGGAAAACGTCCTTCTTTATAGCCTTGTTAAGTTCCTCGTAATCAACACATATTATCCACTTCCCATTATTCTTGGGAACTAAACCAAGAGGTGACACACACTCACTATCTGAAATGGGGTATATGAACCCTGCATCCATTAATTTTTGTAATTCTTCTTTCACAATGTCCTTAAGATTTGGGTTCATCCTTCTCTGGGGTTGGTGCAAATGCTTGCATCCCTTTTGATGTAAATATGATGAGTACAAACTAAGGGATGCACACCTTTCATTTCCTTATAATACCAAGAAAAAGCATCCATGTGTTTACCCAGTATAGTGCACAACTTCTCTTCATGTTTGGATGGGAGAGAAGGGTTGATCTTTAGAGTTATGTATGTGCCAAACTCTACAATCTTGACATGTTCTAGGCTAGAGTCAATAGAGCACAAGTCAGTCCAGGGACTACTCTCAGATTCTTTCTACAATTCATCAAATGGTGTGGCAATGGTGTCAATTCGGAAAACTTCAAATACTACTGCAACAACTGATATTATATCTTCTATTTGTTAAATAAATTAGACAAATTATATGTAGTTTCTTATGAAAATATCGAAATAAATACACTGCAACCTTCAAAAATAAAATATTGCAAAAGAAAAATAATGTTGGAAGAATAGATGTACACACACACATATAACACTATTATTTTTGGACCAATGTCCCCAGAAAAACCCAACTTGGGAAAATTGGTGTAGCAGCTGAGGGTTTTATTATTATGTAGTAGTAAATATAGGTACAAATCTATGGATGCTCAAATCTAGCAACCCATACAGAGAAATGATTGACATAAGTCTAGTTAGAAAAATATCACTCTTGTTGGTGATATGACATTGACGTAGGCTCAAGAGGAGCTACTCTTTGCGCAATCCTTGCGTTAGCCTACACAATTTTGCGTCTCACAACTTGGACCAGCGTCTCTCTTGCTAACTAATTAGTTGTTGTTTGGGAAATGGAATTTCCTAGACTTTGGGCTCCTACTCCAGCTTCTAGCACTGAACCACTACTTCTCCCAAGCAAAATACAGCTTCCCCTCTGAAGCGTTGTGTTGCCTCTCTGTTGAACTCTCTGTCTCTCTGATATGTATTCATCGGACTAGAAAGTATCTATCCAAACTTACTATCGATCATGGTTCGAGGACAACCACTACTGTCTTAGGGACAACCATGTAACTTTTTATTAAGAAATGAATAACTATACTTAGATGAAAGAATTAAATCATGCCAAGGTAAGAGGATTTTACAATTACAAACTGAAGTCTTAATATCTGAATCTATCTATTTATTATACATAGAGATTCCTATAGATAAGTCAATGATAATTCCGAGTGGCTTGATGCCAACCACCTTGTCACGCTTGGAAAGATGACATGAAATTTAGAGGTAGAATGTATGACCACGAGCTCCAAAAATATATCATAGACCATTATGGTTATCATGGATCATGTTCAAATGACACTTATCCATGGTATGCGAAATTATTTAATAATGTTAATACTATATAATGTAGAATAATAATTTGCTAGATAATAATGTCAATATTATATAATTTGGAATAAGTTTTAATTATTATCATTATTATTATATAGGATAATTTTTTTTATAAATTAAATACACTCCCATTTATATAAATATCTTTTACATTATCTTAATTTTATGAAAATTATAAAAATAACTTAATCTTTTTCACAACCGAACATAATATATGTTTTAATCTTAATTCCTTTACAATAAATATTAATAGGCTAGTTTCTTTTTAACGGCACGGAAAAACATTCGATAGGTGAGATGACATTGACGGCTTTTAGGCTGAGCTAGACCCTTTCTAATTCAAAATAATAATTACGTGTTATTACAAGAAGCATTTTTATTATTACCAGAAGCATTTAATGTGGTTAAAAAATATCATTAAGAATCATTAATGTGTATTAAAAACATAATTCGATAATTTTAATAGGTATTAAACACATTATTCGACATTATTCGAGAGCGTTAAAAATACTTCTTAATCATATTATTTATCTCTATTAGTGTGGGTATAGTTATTTAAGCCATGTGGTGCGAGTTTATGTTGTTAGAAAAAGCTAACAGCCATATTTAGAAAAAAAGCCATAAAATAAGGAAACACAGATTACGAGAAAAAAGCCATAAAAGCCAGCAACCAAAAGAGGAAAACATATTACGATTCTTTGAAGGGAGTTTTGAAAGGAGCGATTCGCGTGGAAGTTTGGGTTGGCCAGAATCGATCATGAAGAAGATTGTGAATGAGGATGAATGGCTTCTGGGCATGGAGCCCGCAAATTTCTCATGCCTTCCAATGCCGTGGTGGCTTGGCAATGAACACAGAAGTTTATCGTAATGGCGTCAACAGCTATGTTGAAAACTCAGAATCGATTATGAAGAAGATTGTGAATGAGGATTGTGAAGATTATGAAGAAGAGGATTGTGAATTTATAAGATTGTGAAGATTATGAAAACTCTGGCCATGCAGCTCGCAAATTTCTCATGCCTTCCCATGGCGATGAAGGCAGCCGTCGAACTCGATGTTCTCCAAATCATAGCAAATGCAGGTGATGGCGTCCAACTCTCGCCCACACAAAATCGTTGCCCATATTTCGACGACGAACCCCATAGCCGCCATTACTCTTGATCGGATACTTAGAGTGCTGACCAGCCATTCGGTTCTGAGCTGCTCTGTGACACGAACAAGAACGCGAAGGCGAGAGGTTCTATGGTCTCACTCCTCTATGTAAATATTTTGTGGAGAACCAGGATGGAGTATCTCTGGCTCCACTTTTGTTGATGAATCAAGGTAAGGTGTTGATGAAGTCCTGGTATTTTCTCAAGGACGTTGTGCTTGAAGGATCCCAACCATTCACCAAAGCCCATGGAATGAATGTGTTCGAGTGACTTTTCAACAGGGCTATGTCTGAGCCTTCTGCCATGTTGATGAACAAAATTCTGGATACCTACGAGGGTTTTAAGGAAGTACAGGAATTGGTGGATGTGGGAGGAGGGGTTGGGTCGACTCTCAATCTCATAGTCTCTAGGTATCTCGAGTGGCTGTGATTGCGGCCGTGGTTCGACTTTGGCGATGTGATGGCCAACTTCTTTTGTTAATCATGGGCGATTTTGTTTTTGGGTTGCGTTTTTTAAATATTTTTTTTCTACAGCCTTGGATTTTGGTATTGGTTGTTATTTTCCATATTTTCAGCATGGCCATGCTAGTTTGTTTTTGTTTATGTTTTTTTCATTTTTCTTTTCATTTCTTGTTTCCTATTACATATTTTTTCTTTAGTTTTTTCCCTATGGGTTTACGGGACTGAAACCAAGGCTGCCCAAATAGGCCACATACAATTGCTACAGGTGAATACTAAGATAAGGTATGTTTGAGTTCATTTATCTGATTTTGGATGAATTTATGAACTTTGGATGCTGCTGCAACTGACATTAAATCTTGTCCAATTTTCTATAATTGTGGGTTTATTTATCTGTTTGGATGAATAACTGACCTCAAATCTTGAAAAATTTGCTATAATTGTAGGATGTAATCGACATGATTAGGGTATTTGATTCTTTCCATTCCCTGGTGAAGCAGCAGAACCTTAGATTATGGCCGAATGGCAACTCCTATGACTAGGAAGAATAAATTATCTCCGGAGGCACCCATTAATTACGCTAGTGGAAAATCACTAAGGAACCTCACTTGCATCCAGGTAAGTAGCTTCGCCCCTGTAGAGATACATGAAGTCTTGTATTCCTCTGCATGATGGTAATTTACTTTTCTCAGTATTTTCTGATATCTTTTTATTTATCATTACTTGTTGATTTTTGTATTTGTCTTGATCATATATGTGAATGCTAGTTACTCGTGCATGATACATTTTCATGTGGTTATTCTTTTTCTTATTTTCATGTTCTTTATGCTACGTTACTACTATTTTGCAGAGGTTAGACATATGTGTAGATTGTAAATAACTGTTTTGCAGAGGTTAGACATATGTGTAGATTGTAAATAACTATTTATGCTGGATTATTCAGTGAATGTGCTGGGTCTCTTTTCTCATTGTGGTGCATCCTACGGGTTTCTTGTCTGCGAAATACCATATTTTGGATTGACTTACCCTTGCAATAGTAACAAGTTTTTTCCACCTAAATAATGAATCAAAATAATATGTAGGTCATGCTTAGATACCTTTATATACCCATAATTCAAAGCAAAAGTTCATACAACCATAGTAAAAATTAGAGTTATCCACATAAAAGCTTAATAAAAAATATGATAGGGTCATTGTTTTATGTCAAGAGTTTTATCAAAGTCTTCAATATGAGCAACTTCACTTAATAGAGTTTATATAAAAACTCATGAAACTTATATAAATGTAGAACCTTCACAAAAAATTAAGGAGTTACTTTGGTACCCAAGAACCATAATCTTCCATTATTACAAATGGAGCAAATCAAATTTGCTATCATAGGTGGTCATATAACCAAATAATCTATGCCATTCATCTCCATGATCGATAGTTGATTATGAAGGACAAAGCTTCTTCCTTGATTTAGCCACAAAACTAGTATCAATCTCTGTAGGACAAACAATTCTATGATATGCCTATGTTTTGTGCTTGTTTTCATCTGAGGAATTCTTGATTTTTGTTAGTGATGAGACCTAAGATTTGCTATGTATGCACTGAGACATGAGGATAAATGCCATGTGGCTCCACCCAACAAGTCCTAAAAGATCAATAGAACCCTCCCCCCTCTTCATTTGTCAATCTTGCTTCCCATTCATTCAAAGGTTAACTCTCCTCAGTAATTCCATGTTCAGGGTATGTAGGCTTAGTACGGTGAACGTGACCATATGAGGAGCAACCAATGATGGGCTGTCATATTCCTAGTGTTATTGGGAGGACTTTGAAACTCAAATGTAGGGGAACTCCTAGCTTCTGGTTGCAACAGAGGGAGTAACACTGGGAAATAGTTAGCTCTATAGTATGTTCTCCAACTTTGTAGCAGTGGGAACATGTGAGTATAGTCCCCTTTATCTAGATAATAATCCCCTCGCTCCAAATGATAGTTAATGAACACTCGAAGAATAACCATACTTTGCAAAAACACTTATATAAGGAATTTATTACTTCACATAACATTGTGAAATGAAGGAAGAAGCAACTTCTATTTGTAGGGTTGTCTATATCTCTAAGAGGAGCTTTCTATAAAAGATCACTTTGCTTATCCTTGTTTCATCATAAGGGGGTCTTCTTTCATAAAATGTGTATCTTATTTACAAACTAGACCTATCCTCTTTGATAATGGAACCAACACCCATCTGCCAAATGTCTTCTATTATTTTTAGATTGGGTCATCACCCACACCTTTGTTTAGAACCTAAATCTAACACTTGAAGCAACATGTTGGAGACACCATATGGTTGACCAAACATTGAACTTGCCATTTAACTGAGAGGTGATGCAGGGAGAAAGATGCTCCCTTAGATGAGATATGTGCAACCATAGTGAAATTATGTATGCTAAGTTGATCCTATCATTGGTAAGGGTGCAACACAAATTCTCTACTGCATCAAGGTAAGAAATTAGGTGGTTATGAAATGATGAATTTTTGCACCCATACCTCCATTTGATCTGTTACCAAGGGGGCCTACCCACCTATTGATCTAGCTCTTTTACTTGGAATCACTACTAACAAAAGGTGTTGTTCATTGAACATTAGGAAGGGTTCTATTTATTATAGTGCCACTGTAACACATATGAGGAACATAAGTAATAACAAAACTACGCCCTACATCAATGCAATTTCTCTTAATGAATATGTTATACAATTGATCTTTAACTTCGAAATCTTGAACTATGAGAGAGAAATATTCTCTTTGTTATTAAACGATGCATGGCAAGTATATAGAGATAAAAATAAAGGAGAGAAGGGAAGATGTGACTATTGGCTATGATGTGCATAAAGTTGGAACAAGCTACAATGTGAAGGACAAGCAATGAATTCTCCCCCAACCACTGACGAACTCTCTCGACTCATGAGTTGACCCCTACACTAATAGTTTACCCCCTAGTCCTATAGTGGAGAGGTGGTAAAATCCTGGTCATCTCCAGGCTTTCGTCTATCTATAAATCTTCTATCACAACTTACACTACAAATGTACTACTGAACTATTGATATACTACTCATCACAACTCTTAATTTATGCACTATTACACCATTGTTCTACGACTAAAACCTATTTCAGTTTACCCTTGTTTGAGCTTTTGGGACACCATTTTGCACCATCCATCTTTGCACTGGATTTGAAGTCCTAACACAAGATATAGAAACCATGCTACGCCCTTGCCAATAAACAATCTCAAATGTAGCATAGAATAATGGTTATCTTTGTTGAAGAAAGTGTAACTAGGTTCGGTCTTCATAAATGTAATTTTGATCTTTGTACTTGTAAAAGAAAAGAATTATTATTTTTCTCATTATCAAGAATGGGTTTCTTGTCCATTCGATAGGCCAATCATATATTTAAGTGCTTCTAGGAAAGTCAAAGAGTCAATGTAATTATTGGAGACCCATGTGGGCATGTGACACTATGTAAACATATGTGTTGGAGTCAAAGAAATATGCCTAGAATGATCCTGTAAAGCAAAGACAAGTCTCCTCTTCAAGTCGGCTCAAGAAATGAATTTTTATGCACAAATGTCAAGTTAGCCTCACCAGGTGATCAAGTCGGCCTAAAAAGAGGGACACAATCCTATATATAGAGTAATACGACCTCACCATTAGACCAGTAAGTGATCTCTGAAATCAATGAAGAGAAGAGGCAAGAAAGAGGTGCGAAAAAGAGTAAAAAGGGTGCTTCTAGGGTAGCAAAGAAGAGAAGAAAGAAATCCGAATTGTGGAGGACTGTTTTTGCGCTCTTTTCTGCCACACGTGCGAAAAAGGAAGGACTTTTTTGTGGTCATATCAGATCTAGAAGTGGAACAACTTAAAGGGGTTCGATTTGGCTAAAGAGAGGCTCCAAATAGGCCTCCATCTCCAGCGAAGTAGGTGCCATCTCGATTCTCAAGTGAAGGAAGGGAGAAGCAAAAGGAGGTCAATTACAAGCCTAGATCAGCCAGAATTGCAAAGGATTCAGATCCACAATATAGTAAGAGGATCAACCTTTCATCTTGGAAATATCTTTCAAGGAAGGTCTCGTTCTCTAGCCTAAGTGTCAAGGAAAGGGAAGCTTGCTAAGCAAGGTAGAGAAGGAAAGGAAGACTCCAAAGAAGAGGTCTCTAAGGAGACCTAGGGTTTCTGTAGTTGCTGGAAAAAGAGTTACCATCTGTCGGAAGAAGTACGAAGGAAGAGATCTTGGTGCAAAGCAAAAGAAGAAAGACTATGTCTTGTGCTCGGAGGATCTACTTGTCAAGGGTATAGGGTTTGACATTCGTCAATTAAAGCTTCAATAGGAGAAATTTTGCAAGAAGGGTTTTTTTCTTTAGGAGAGAGAGGTTTTTCCCTGGCAGAGAGCCAACATCTTGTGTTCTTGTCTTTTTGTTTTTGGTAATTGTTTGATGAAGTAAGAAGAACACACACTAATAATAACAAGAGAAGTTTGTGCTAATAAGAAAAGTAAAAGTACTTCACAAATTGTTATCATCGATAGAAGAATCTCACTATAACCTAGATGCCCAAGATTCTTCAACATGGTATTAGAGCTAAGGTGACACATAAAGGAAGGGAATCTCAAGAGCACATAGAAGATTGAAGCATCGAGATCAAGAAGCAAGCACACACAAAGGTTGAAGCATTAGATCTACAAGCAAAGGTTCCAGATCCATCAAAAACAAGGAGGGCATCTCCTCTCCTAGATCCATCAAGAAGGATTACCATCCTGGGAACAAAAGAAAGAAGGAAGCCTTACATTTAAAAGCATCTATAAGAAGGCTCATCCAAGAAGGTTTTACATCAAAGGCTCATCATCTTCAAAGGAAGATACTTAGATCCAAGCCATTCATTGAAGATCTCCGAATCTCCACATCAAAGAAGTTTTCATCAACAAGTAAATCTCTCACAAGACAACTTGAAGGAAGCATCTTGAAGAAATCCAAGATCCAAGAAGCTGAGACTTCATTTGTCAAGGAAGCAACAAGATCTCCTCACTAACACTCTCAAGTAATTATTTTTATGTCCTCTTCTGAAAATATCAAAATGTCTTTTTGCAAGGAAATCAACAAATTGGCTGGGATTGCTAATTTCCTAGCATGGAAAAAGAGGATTGATCTGCCTCTCAAAGAAATTAAACTTCTAGACTATGTCAAATGGAGTATCACTATTCCCGCTAAGGAATAGACTCAAGCCCTAGCAAAGTATAATAAGGATGAAACAAGGGCTCAAAGGATTCTGATAGAATCCATCAAGGACCCTCTCATTCCTTATGTTTCCAAACTTGAAACATCTAAAGAAATCTATGATAAATTGGTGGGGCTATTCTCAGTTAGTACAATTGGAGAAGAGATATCCTTGCGTAATGAATTATATAAAATGAAGATATCCAAGGAAGAAGGAATAACTCCCAACTTCATGAAGGTCTCTGAGATGAGAGATCAATTGCAAGAACTAGGAGAAGTTATGTCAAACAGAGAGATGACAACTGTAGTGCTCAATGCATTACTCGAGGAATGGGGTAACTTCACATCAAGTATATATGCCAAGAAGGAAGCCACCCTGTTGAATGAACTTTGGTCTCTATGCAAAATTGAGGAGACTAGACTCAAAGCCAAAGATGATGTGGGATCGAAGGAGCAAGCATTTGCTGCTATGGCCAAGAGAAAAGGGAAATTTGGCAAGTTTGGTCCACAGAGAAAGGGTAAAAGAGATATGTCGAAAGTCCAATGCTTTGGATGCCAAGAATATGGACACTATAAGAGAGATTGTCTTGAGTTCAAGAAGGACAACAATAAGAGGAAACAAGAAGAAGCGCACATTACCCAAGAAGTGAAAGAAGAAGATAAGAAGCAGAAGGAGGACCCACCAAATCTCTACTATGATTGAGATCAACTTCTTCACATAAGTCTTCTTTTAAAGTTTTGGGCATCATAGGAACATGTAACAATATGATAGAATATATGGTTTATGAGAATGATATCTTCAGGAATATAGGAGCATTATGTAGAGATAGCTCAGATAAAGATATTAATGTAGGAAGGAAGTAGCCATTGGATAACCTCATCAAGGCATAAAGGAGTGATCATGATCAAGAAGAGTCATCTTGGAAGGCCACTATCATTGGCAGAAAGGAGCATTTGCAGGATGAGGACTACTAGGATCCTCTGATGGAATCTTCAATAGAAGGTTCATGATTTTTAGGAAAATCAGATGTCTCGATAGGAATTCCACTTATAGGGATTCAAGAAAGGATGATATGTAGGCAAGGAAAGATATAGCAAAGAAAAGACGATTGAGGTAATCTCAATCTAGGAAGCTGTCAAAGGAAGCTGAGATGATCAAGTAAAGATCTGAGATGAGGTATGTATGCATCTATGTTTTCAGTCAAGTCATGTCATCACTTGTGTTAATGAGCATGGGGAATTGCTCTAGCAGCATGATCAAGAAGAAAAGGATAGATCTCTTTGATTGAAAATGTGCATGAAGGCATGGTTCACACACTGATGAAGGTCAATATGAGAAATGTCCTCATATGGAGTATGAGGAGGTTGACTAAGAAACTTATGAAGAAGCTCGTAAGAAAAGAGATCAGGGATAAAAAGGACACCATGGACACTAGCAACCAACATTTGACAAATTTGTTGAAGGCATTTTCGGAAGAAGGCACGAGAATTCTGACTAAGGAAGAAAAATATCAAAGGACCCTTGACATCTGGAAAGGCCTTGGAGATGTGAGAATGCAGGATGCTGATGATTCAAGCCACCAATATGTCATGATGGAAAGCCATCTCGTACGATACTATTTGATTTAGTGCTATGCTTTGATTTTTCTTGAGTAATATCTGGATGAGTTCATGCAGGGCTACTAGAACAAGGGTTGTGAGTGTAAGTAAAACCTGCATTCATGTGGTGGATAGAAATTCCTGAAAGAAACATGATGAAGAAGGAAGTAGCCATATGACGAAGGTTCAAAATATGTATCAAGAAGACCACGTTCCATGATGACATGACAAACCAAGAAGGAAAGTGATCGATGGCTGATGCCCTACAAGGAAGAAGCTCGAATGAACTTCATGACATCAAGGGAAGAAATTGATCAAGCAGATAAAGGATACATAAGAAGAAGTTGTTGATGAGAGTCCCTAGCTAAGAGGGAGCTCTGACAAGTCCTTGATTGAGAGTGAACTTGGGGATTCCTTCATAAGAATGGGCATATCTTCCCTAGTTGAGAGGGAGAGATAGACAAAATTCTTGTCTTCACTTGGGACGACAAAATGGAGGATTGGGTAATCATTTGGCATCCGATGCTCTTTGAGGATGTGTAGGGCATCCAAGATAAGAGTAGGCCAAAGGACAGATATTCTTTGAGGGTTGGGAATCCAAGATAAGAATAGTTCTAGAAGGTCATACTCAGTGAACACTCGGGTGGGTATGTACCTTGAGAGACAATGATGAAGGTGTCTATAATCATTGGTCTCACCAACATTGTGCTATGATCTATTGAGAGAGAGTTGTCAGTCAAGGCCTTGATGTGGAAACAATGTTGGTTACTATGATGCTATAACAGATGGATTGCCAATTTGATTTCTCTTATGTGAATTCTTCAGATTGAAAATGGCCAAACACCTTGTCATGATTTATTAATACCTCCCTAGTTAAGAGGGAGTGTTGAAGAAAGTGTAACTAGGTTTGGTCTTCATAAATGTAATTTTGATCTTTGTACTTGTAAAAGAAAAGAATTATTATTTTTGTCATTATCAAGAATGGATTTCTTGTCCATTCGATAGGTCAAGCACATGTTTAAGTGCTTCTAGGAAAGTCAAAGAGTCAATGTAATTATTGAAGACCCATGTGGGCATGTTACACTATGTAAACATATGTATTAGAGGCAAATAAATATGTTTAGAATGATCCTCCAAAACAAATATGTTTCATGTTCTTGGTACTGGCATTTTTTTGTTCTTTTGTAGCTCCCATGCCACCTTTAGCCGCTTTTATAGTGAAACCTTATGCCGTTGAGGGTTCAAAGATGCCTTCAACTTCTTCCATTATGCTAGAATTGTCTATAGACCTAAGGGCTTTTATAACATTGTCTAGTTTTGCTTATATGTAGTTTTTTGACATAATTGTACCTAGTAGTCCCGTTGACCTATTTATGGTATTTTGTTAGACATTGATCTTATATTATTTTTTCTTATTTTCTAGCAACTATTCTTATTTATGCCAAATCCATGTTGTGTTCTACCTAGGGTAGCCTCTCCATAAATGCATTATCTCATGACAATTTAGTACACCTAGGTGAAATTCTCTAGCTATCTAGGTTTCGAGGAAACTTCCAAGTGAAGATTACATTTTCAATCATATAGGTTGCACATACATTGGTTTGTTTCAAGGATCAAACCTTGATCTTCACTTCTTAAAGTAGAGTAAGGATAGTCCCTAATACCACCTCACTAATGTGTTTTTTTGCACATGCCCTAGAATGGAGTTCAAATGCAAGCCAAACTCGAACGAGGAAATGAAAAATTAAAGTATACCATATATTCCATTCCAAACTCTCTCTATCCATGCATGCAATGTTCCTTTCGAAACTTTTTCCTCATGAATTGCCCTGTTAGGGATTTTTCCATTTAGGAAGTGATTTTTTCTATTCACATGTCCTCTCCAAGAACTAGTCTCACATTTTCCATTTTGATTTTTATGTGTTTCTTCTTATGTTTTCTCCCTAGAAATCCTAGTTTTGCCTACTTGTCCTTCTTCCTATCATCCTCCCCTATTTATATCGCCGGATAATGGGGCTACAACCTATTTTTTGTAATGTTTTCTTTGTTAGATTTTGGGTAGCTCAAAAAGTATTTTGGAGAGAGGACAACCCACCAAAAAGTAGGTTGTCGGGCGATTTACCCAAAAGTGTGGGTTTGGACCCAAAATGTGGGTCTAGGACCGAAAGAGAAATAATTAATGATTGTAAGCGTCAAGAAGTTGAAACTTAAAACCCTAAACTCTAGTTGTTTCCTAAATGACCCTAGAGAAAAGCATATAAGTAGCGTAAGGAGAGGCTTATGAGACATATCACTGAGAAGGATTTCTAATGCAGGAGCATTCAGCCCAAGGAAAATCATTGTAAATAGTAGACATAGGGGGTCATGTATTTTAGGAAATAGTTTTCCTAAGTATCAAGTTAATGCAATATTTAGGCCTTTAAGTGTGATTTAATTAGATAATGGGAGAATATGTAAATGCTCCCAAAACAAATAAATGAGAACATGAGTAGTGAATAAATGACAAAGGGTTAGTAGTCAAATCCAACTCTTATATAGTTCCATGATTCAAGGAATAAGAGAGAGATTTTAGGAATTAATTAGAGTAGAAGTGGACCATTGCGCTGATAAGGGGACTTTTCTATTTTAAAACAGAGAAAAAGATGGAGTGGATAAAGTCTGCCACATATGTATGCATGTAGCGAGCTTTAAGGCTTTTATTAAAGGATGGAATCAGGTCCTTCATAGTAATCCAATCCAAAGTTTCCATATAAACATATGTAAGCCTACGGGCAGAGGGAGGAGGCCACTAATAGTAGAATCAGGCATGTGTGTGTGTGTGAGAGCAAGGTGTCTCGAATGTAATCTTGCTTTTACATTAATATATATTCAGAGTTCTTCTTGATTGTGTCAAAGAATTAAATGCGTGTTTTAATTGTTGCTTGTATGTGAATTCGTAGGCTCTATGACAGGAGGTTACAGACAGAGTTCTGCAGAACACGCAGAAAGAGGAGTGATTCAGAGGAATCACAATGGATTTCGAATCCAAGTGAAGAAACAGAGGAAGCTCTGGAGGAATGGCGTGGCAAGAATGCGCTTAAGAGTTAAGCTTAGAGAAGCTGAACCGTGGAAGGCGGAGTTCTGAAGAACAAGCAGAGGAAGAGGAGCATGATTCAGAAGAATCGAAAGGAATCATCGAGTCCAATTGAAGCATCAGAGCGGAGCTCTGGAGGAAAAGAGTGAAGTTAAGCCTAGCGAGAATGAGTTGAGCCGCAAAAGAGTGGAAAGTAGAACCTTTGAAGAAGCCGAACTAGAAAGAAGAAACTGAAGAAAACGCAGAAAAACTAAGTACAGAGAGTCGAGCGGAAAAGTGAAGGATGGGTGCTCAACAGCCGTTGGATCATTAAGATCAATGGCCAAGATTAAGTTGCGAAAAAAAAAACCTTTTATGATTATCGAAGCGAGCCTTGGAAGATTGAGATAAACAAGTGTCGATTTATTGTGAATCGTTGGATCGTGACCAGATCAACAGTCACGATGTAAATTGCAATCAGAAGTCGAAGGTACCAAGGGCCAACAGTAGTGTTTAGCGGTGTTGCGATATAGCCGATAGCGATATCTCGGTGATCGACGTCGAGATTTATTGGCGATCGGGCGTCAGGGCTTCGAAGATTGGAAGTGGATGGTAAGCCGGACCCGATAAAGTTATAGTGGCGGTTCCATAAGATTTGAGATCCACCGTATAAGGGTTCGGAGCGAGATTTCAACATATTCTTGTGTATTTCCAGGATATTGTTGTTGAGTCTTTTAAGACTCAAACATAGGGTTAACGGTTTTGATAGTTGAATATCAGAGTCGGAGGGGTGATGCAACTTTATATGTAGTGTGCCCGCGATGGAAGCAAATGCTGATTGCGATGAGGTTTAGCCTCAGAAACCATGACAAGGCTATACGGTAGGCGGAAAGGTATGGTTTGCATATGTTTCCCTTTGTAAAGGAGTCCTTGAATGAAAATAGCGCCAATAGTGCATTTCGTGTGATATAGCATATATTAACCAAGGTTTGGAAGGGGAAGGTTATATATGCGTGGATAAAAGGATTTTAAAGGCTCCGAAGGAGTCCTTGAATGAAAATAGCGCCAATAGTGCATTTCATGCGATATAGCATATATTAACCAGGATTTGGAAGGGGAAGGTTATATATGCATGGATAAAAGGATTTTAAAGGCTCTGAAGGGTTTTCATAGTCCCGAGGGGAGTTTTGGTAGGGTGATTAGGTTCTGGTACAAAGAAACTGTATAAGAGGGCCTTAACCATTCATGGTTTGACGATTTGACTCCATTGTAGAGTTAAATACCTGGGATTTGACTCCATTGTAGAGGGGTTGGTTGGGTCATAAATAACTAGGGGGAGTGTTTGGACAGTAGAAAAGAAGGGGAGATCAAATCAGGAGGGGACATGGGAAAACATGATGAACCAAAAGAAGCGAACAATGGAAGTGCAATAAGAGAGGAAAAGAAGAAAAAAATAGCAGGAAAAAGAAGGAGAGAAGGTCAGTATTGAATAAGAAACTGAAGAGCGTGATTCAGCGAATTCGTTTCCAAGGAAGGAGAGGCACGAGTTTGGAATCAGGTGGTCGGCATCATGAGAGTAGCAGAGGGGACCTACTTCACTAGAGGTTAGTCACCGTGAACCTGCAGAGAATTATGTGATAGATTCTTATTGTTTTTGTGCCTAGATGCTAGGGTTTATTTTAGCAGACAATGTTGTGTTTGAAACTAGGTTAACTGAGGTATATGTTGTGAATAATTTAGCAGCCAGAGGCTAGTGTGTATTCTAGTAGACTGCTTTGTTTGAAACTGAGTTAACTGAAAAACAGGGGGTGAATAACATGACTTAAGACATCACAGTGATGTCAACCGTTACCACTATTTTATTGCTTGATGTGACTTGGTTATAGGGTATTCATACCTACGTACACACTTTGTTAAAAAGATTGTTCAATTGTCCTTATTCTTGAGAGGGTGAAAACCCCATAGTTAAGTCCTTACTGCAACCAGATTGGTAGTAATGCTACTGCTTGACTGTCATTACGATTCAGAGAACAAAGACGTGCAGTCATGTCTATTTCAACCTTTATGTCTCATACCATTACACTGTAGACTTAAATTCCTTATTTCTATTGATGGAATTATTGTTTAAGTTCTCTGGGGTATTGAATTGACTGAGGGTGGAGATCTCCGTCTTTGGAGTCCCTCATAGCTAAAGGGCGGAGGCCTCTGGTTTCCCTAGGCTAGTTTCCTTGTTGAATGCTCAGAATTAGCACACTCTGGATTCCCAACATTGGGTGGAGTTGCTGGGAAACCTCAGGGTGGAGTGAAATCCCTGGAATCCCTAAAATAAGCGAGGCTGGGGATTTTCACCTCTGGAGTCCCTCATTGGCTGATGGGTGGAGGAGAGTTACCTTTGGAATCCATGTATAAGCATACAACTGAACATCTATATGTAAGGTGGAGGTGGGACAAATCTTTGGAATACCTGGTCTGGTCATTGGGACAGGTTTCACAAGCTAGGGGGTGGCAGCTGCATTGTTGGCAGTTTGTCAATGATTGGAAAATTATGAACTTTATCCCAATGCCCATTATGAAGTACCTTATTGAGTCAAGTTATTTGAATGATTCACCATATACTAGGGTTACAAGATTGCAGTAATTGCTAAATTGCATGGTAGGAGGTAATCAATGGATTTTGTAGTCATGGATAATGCTGCACCTTTTGGTACTGTTATTAACCCATATGCCAAAGGTACTTCCACAAGCTGTATGGTTTACTCGATCTCTCGGACATTATGGTTCATAGGGAATGTTAACATGATGCAAGGCCTCGGGTCTCCTTAAGATTGAGTCATCGGGTACCACGATTTGGCACTTTGAAAGACCTCATAATGTTAGGGTGGAACATCCCTGGTAGCTTGATTCAGCCTTGAAATACAATTCATGAGCTTCATATGAAGAATGCCTAGTGTGCCAAGTCATCTAGAGTGACATTGCTCGTCTTATGCACAAATTTGACATATACTATTGACTGTGGATTATTGTAGTTGTGTTCCTGGTATTTCCTTGTATAAGCTATGTTAACCTATACTATCACTGTGGCTCATTAAAAATCCGTTTCTGGTGTTTCCTTGTATAAGTTTACTGTTACTGCTGCTGTCCCTAGAAATTATGCTATACCCTCTTTAAGGACAGTGCAACTGATAGTTTACTCTGTTACTTTGTTCTATCTATGTATGCCTTTCTAAGGACTGTGTAGTGGTTAGTTTTCTCATGCATATGTATACAACAGAGTAGAGAATCCCATACTGAATTAATGGTAGTAGCTATACTCGACTGTTTTACATAGACAACAAGAGAAAATCAAGAGTATGCAATTTCTGTAGCCTCAAATTGCATTGTCATCTTGCACAGTCATAACATATTGCCATTCAAGTATGTGTTGTCCCACCATAATATTTTGGTTAATTCCTACGTCTTATTTCATCACGAAGTTTTGCGACGAACTAATGGTACGTAAACTCAATCTGCTGTCATTATGTATTCATGATGGGGCATGCTATCAAGTGTGATAGTTTTTCTCCACCCTGGGCAGGACATCTTTCTTATAACTGGTTGGAAATTATGTGATATATGATTGTAACACTTAGCATAGTACTGTTACAAAATGTGCTATCATTAATTATTCATGTTGGGGCGAGGTGTCATGTGTAATTCTCCATTCCAACATAGGGTATGATGTCACACTGAGCATAGTATACTGTTATGAAATGTGATATCATTAATTATTCATGTTGGGGAGAGGTGTCGTGTAATTCTCCATTCCAATTTCCAACACAGGGTATGATGTAAAATGTGTAGCCTTTGATCTGTTACTGGGCATAATGCATTGTTAGAATAACATGTTGCTATGTGTTCTGTTACTTACGTTGGTTTTCCCACCATGCATTTAGTAATTAGTATCTATTACATGTGTTTTAGTAATGTGCATTATGGTTCTATGAGCTACCAAAATTGGTTAATAATCGATTGTTGTATCTGCCTCTATTCTTAACATTTTCATTAAGCTCTCTCGACCTATGCTCTTACTGAATTGCTGCACAACTGTTGAACCTTTCTTCACTAGTACATATATATGCTAGTGAAGAAAAGTTCAATATATTGCAGTTGACAAAGTATACAGGGTTCGTGTTCAATGGCATGCTGCCATGTATAGTGATTAATGATGTCTTGTGCATGTTAACTTACCACAGGGCATGCAATTGCTTTAATTCTAGTTTGCTTTCAACTTGTCCTATCTATATTTTTAACTCATTCCGTAGCAATTGGAGAACATCATTCTCTAACCATAAAATCTGCAAGGTTAAATCTCGAGTTCAAATCTAGTTGCAATGACATTATTTATATAGTTCATAAGATATGTGATTTGTATGTGACATTATGTATATAGTGCATAAGAAATGTGATCCTTTGAACGAGAAAGATTGCTGGTTAATGATGTTTGAATTGCTGGTCTTTAACATTTCCATAAGAAATGTGATCGTGTGAATGGGAAAGATAGCTGGTTAAGGATGCTTGCATTGCTGGTGTATAACATTTTCATCAGAAGTCAGATTGTTAATGTATTAGATGTAAAGTCTAGCATATTCTCTTCCAATGAGGGGAGTTGGTTGATATTTTAGTCATATCCAACATATGGATTCCAGGAACCAATTTTTGTACAAATAACTTACTCCACCACTGGCACAACCGGGCAAACCAAATTCAGATTGCCACAAGCAAATAGAGGCATCACAACAGATTGAGTAGTTAGAGCCTAGGATAATGAGGTCATGAAGGACCATTCTAGGATTAAGGTGTATAAGAGCGACCACCATACTGATATAATCACGTATAGGTATACTTGATGACCGGAGAGAAATTCATAACACAAGTTTTAGATTATAGGAAAAGGTTTGCCATACAGCCTTGTCAGACCCAGACAAGGGTTCCAAAGGCCATGCTTAAGGGTTTTACTGCAGCTGCACAAAGCATAAGCACACCAAAAAACAAATTATCGTTCACATAGATCTCAGAGAAGTCCCCATGAAATCATATTAAAAAATGGGTTGCATGCATAATGACCAGATAGGATTGGCATTATATGACAATCCCCTTGTTTTAATAATCCCTCTGTTTAATACATATAGGTAGAGGGAAATTTGTTAGTATGCAATGCAACTTTCACCTATTCAATACGGTCATCACCATTTGACGTCCAATGCCATTATCTATGGGGCAGGAAGGTACCTGTGGCGCATCATGCTAGCTCATTAGCTCAGTCTCAACAGACTTAGAATGTTTAGTACTTCTAATCCTTCAAGGCATGGTGTTACATTACAAGCACCCTAGGGATAAAAGGATACCTACTCGAAGGAGAGGACCAAACCATTTAATACACCTAGCAAAAAAAAAAGGAGGCCAGGGGTGCGTGTGTTACAAGTGGTATCACAACGCCAAGTTTCAACATTGGGCCTCGGGGTAGAAATAATAAACAAATGTATTAATGAATTAAATTTTTCATGTATGTATATGTGTGCTAGTTGGTATTAACAACTAGAAGTCTAGAAGACATTGGTATGATGCACCTCTATCTATATAATTGATAGTCGCATGCCTCTATGTCAACACATCACAGGCACCCATAGGGCAGTGGAATGGACAACAAGATGGTCGAGTACAACTTTGACAGATCACAACACGAGATAGAAGAAAAATCCGTCAGATGGGAGAGATAAGTTGATCAGAATGGAGAAGGAGACTCTCTTGACTAGGTAGGTACCTTGAAGATTCTCAAGAATAAGCTAAGAAGTTACAAAGCCGACAATTAAAGGCTGGTCAAAACCCAAGAAAGACAAGCAAAAGTCATTGCTGCTATCTTACAAAGCCTTCCAGAGTTATGGAGGCAAGGACAAATATGGACCGGGGTCAATACTAGAAATAAACAAAGATGCAGGGGAGCAAAGGAAGAGACAAATGGAGCAGATGGAAGCCAATCCAAGGAGAAACATAGATTGGAAAATGAGGATACAATAAAAGGAAGTACTTTAGTAAGTACCCTTGATTTGGGAATTGGTACACCTAGACAAGATTTTGATTCTCCTCCCACGAAGCATTATCATCATCAAAACAGGAAGTGGGCCAACTACATGCTGAAAGAGTTCAAGAAGGCAAAGCCCCCTACCTTTGACAGAGAAATGAAGAAATCTTAAGATGTAGAAGCTTGGTTGCTAGGAATGAGGAAATTCTTCAAGATTCGCAATTATTTCGATAACATGAAGGTTAGGGTGGCCAAGTTCAACTTGAAGGGAAAAGCAGATATATGGTGGGAAGACGTGAAAAATATACAGGTAGAAGATCTTACATGGTCTGAATTTGAGGAGTTGTTTAAGAAAAAGTACCCATTAGAGAGGTATTTCAATAACAAAGCAAAATGATTCTATGAGCTTGGGATCGGACAAATGTTGGATGATGAACGTGTCACTAAATTTCTAGAGTTGTTGTGATATGTACCCTACTTGAATGATGAGAAAGCAAAAGTCCAAATTTTTATCAGTGGACTACCGTAGTGTTTCAAGGATAGCATTGAATTTGATGAACCTCAGACATTAGAGGATGCCATTGGAAAATTGAAGCATCATTATGAGCAGTCAAGATGCAAGCCAGAATTTAAGGGTGGTTGGAGGCCAGAAAATAACAAGAAGAACAAAGAAAGATGGCATAAGAGAGGAAGGAAAATGCAAACCACAGGTAAAAAGGAAGGTGCAACCTCAACCAATACAGATCGACTTCAATCAAAGTTCAAACTAACTGAAAAAGGGCATGTGCATCAACCCATAGGAGGAAAAAATAGATCGAATGATAAGAATCCATTGCAATCTTTGATATATGGAGGAAATCATCGTAAGATAGATTGCCCGCAACAAAAGATTTCTAGGCCACAAATCTACATCATACAAGAAGCTCGTACTGTGGGGGATGTAGCCCAGAGTGTATCCAGGATATATGCCGTTGTGGACAACAGGTAGGTTGACCATCATGCCTCTATCATTGAAATGGAAGGTACAATTTGGAATCAAACTGTCTATATTCTAATTGACCCTGGGTCCAATTACAATTATATTAGATTTGACCTTGTAGATCACTGCCAGCTAGCCAAAGAAACCCATGCGGAAGCGTGGCTGGTCCAGCTAACCACAACGATAAAGAGAAGAGAGCCAATGGGTGAAATCGTGTGCATTTGAACTAACAACATGGCAACTGTAACCAACCTTAATCTTCTTCCCCTAGGTGCATATAGTATGCTATTGGGTGTGGATTGGTTGTATGCCCATCAGACAAAAGTAAATTGTTATGAGAAGGCTATTGAATGCCTAGATCAGGCTAGAGAACAAAGGATGCTACAAGGAAAAAGAAAACCTACCTTTGTGAGAATTATCACAACTATGCAAGCTAAGCGTAGCCACAGAAAGGGGTATACCCTATTTACTGTACACCTACAGAAATGCAGAAGCTAATAACAATGCAGGAAAAGAAGACAACAAGGTCTTGGATAGATATATTGTTCTACAACAATATTGAGATGTATTCCCTCCAGACATCCCTGGTCTATCCCTTCATAGGGAGGTATAATTTTCTGTCGAGTTGATGCCATGAGAAACACTAACATAGGATGAGTACTCCTGAGTTGGTAGAACTCAAATTACAATTAAAGGAGATGCTTGATAACCGGCTACATTGGGCCAAGTGTGTCTCCATGGGGAGCACTAATATTATTTGTAAAGAAAAAAGATGGCACACTCAGTTTACGCATTGATTATAGGCAATTAAATAAGGTGATTGTTACCCAACACCTGTGGGTGACCTCTATAGGAGAAAATTTCTCCTAGATTTTCTTCAGCCGACAGCCAACAACCCCTTGTAGCCACCGGATTTCTTGATATGCCACCATTATTTGACACCTGAGCCAGCCATTATGTGCCCTCGCCCATCTGTTATGATCGTATGTTTGAAGGTGGGCCTTCCAACCCTGAAGGTATGACTTTTCATTACGTAATTGGGTGTTTATGCTTACTTTTCTTGGGCACACTTGGACATGGATTAGTGGGGGGATTCAACGGAAAGAATGGGCTTGGACTGTACTCTCATTCCCTTGTCCCAACTCGGTGGTTAGTCTTGTATCCTAGTCCCGTGGGGTCTCCTCTATTGGCTACTAGCTTTAGGAGTGGCTCTACATGAGAAGCCCTAATTTTGGTTGCGTGGTCCTGCTTCCCAACACCATATATCTTTCATTCCTGCCGTTCATTATAACCCCTTTTCACACTTTTCCCATTCGGGTCCACATTTGTCCATTAGGTCCACAAGGAGTTAGCCTCCTTCTCCCTTTGTCCACCCTTTGGGTTGGGGCTAAAACAATGCCCCAAAGGTTGATGCAACTAAAAGACAGTTAAAGCATAATTTGGCCACTTTCAACAGGAAATGTACCATAAAATGCAAAAGATGGCCAGGACATAAAAAATTTAGCATGTGGGAAAAAGATAAACACGAGCTCTACCCGCTATCATTATGGCCATCACCCTGGTTCCTAGGGCCCCTATGAGTTCCCCCTGTATCATTAATGAATCCATGATTGTCCCAATCCCTGGTGGGTGATGATTTGCTCGACCTTAAGGGGGTAATCACTGCTTCATCATACACATCATGCTCTCATCCCCTAGAGCTCCAAGTAGTAAAAGAAAGAACAATCAATAAAAGGCAAAAGGCATATGAAGAAGAGTGGTAAATAAAAGGCCCAGGTAATCATGTCCCACGGTTGTTCCTTCCTACATCCATATAGCCAATGTGTAGGCTCCCTTGATCATCGCCACCCTTGTACCATGGCATGTGGCTTGGAGCCTTCCCTTTGCCCCCACTCCGTTCCATCATTATTTCACATGACCCTTGTCATTTGATGGATGTACCATGGACTTGTCACTCCCTTAAAGGTTGAAACCACCTAATAGGGTCCTTTATTAACCTCTCTTATCAAGCTTGGCAACACCTGTACTTTCTAAAGCCCATTTGAAAGGGCATGCTACTATGAAGTGTCCATTTTTCCCTTGATTAGCAAGCTTGTTTATTCAATTGCACTAATGGATTGTTGTACTAGAAGGTGAGGAGACACATTGGATCTTATACAGGATTGCAGGTGGGTCTCCATTTTGGACTTGGTCTCCCTATACGGGGTCCAAGCCCTCTAGAGGTCATAATGGCACTTGTAAGGTGAGCATTGAGAGCCATTAGCCTCCACCACAACAGAGCATTGATTGCCACACCATGGGCTTCTTCAACATCGCACATTGCTTGTTTGTAACCCAACCATACAAAGATGATGATGCACTTCGACCACGTTTCTCAGCCGACCACACACTTGCACCAACACTTGGTTGTTGATCTAGGGCCCAAATGGAGTTTTGCCTCATTTGGAGAGACACGGGAGGGCATGCATCACCTTCTATCCCTCACTGATGGAGCATCGACTTGTATTGAGCCATTGGAGACCCATGAGACCATTGATTGTGCCCCACAACCACTTGGGAGCACCACATGTTGTTTTGAAGGGGCCACCCCCTTGATCATCATTTTGGAGCCCTCCTCTTCATCATGGCACTAAGAGGACTCATTCTAGCCTTCCAACGATCCTCTTGACCATTATTATATCATTTTGACTAGCTTTTTTTTTCACTTATTAAGCTATTTGGTGTGCTTCTCACCAAAAGAGATGTTATTTGCACATTAAAATATTATTTGGGGCCTAGTTAGGCTAATTCAAACTTGTGAAGGCTCATATAAATAAAGGAGAGCCTCATTTGTATTGGACCATCATCACTTGACTTGGATTAGCTCTCTTAAAGAGAATTTCACACTTTTTCTTGGTTGTCTATTGGAGTTCAATTGATGCATTTCAATATCTTTGGAGCTGGAATTTTCGTTCTCTTGGAGCCATCTTCTTGATTATGGATTTGGATGTATCTCTTGTTGTCTTGTAAGTAATCTTGTGAAAGATTTGCATAAAATGTCTAATGTGTGGAAATTTTGTATCTAGCTCTTTCTTTTGTGCCTTAATTAGTGAATATCATTGTAAAGGATTGTTAGATTGCAAATTATAACAAGTAGATGAATGTTCCTAGTGGAGTAGAACTTGTTTTCTTTCCATGAAAGTCCATAAAGATTGGGTGGGTAAATGCTAGAGAGTGCTTGCTAGGGCATCATTTTCTAGCCTACTTGAAGAAGATTTTGGCTAGATTTCGAATCACATAGACTCCATAGCCCAAGGTGAAGGCATTGGTTCGAGAAATCTTGGCAATCACCCTCGTTTTCTTTTTCTTCTTCTCCTTTTTCTAAAATTTTCCCCTAACCCTGTATGGCTAGCTAGGGCTTGATGCGAGTTGCTTTGAAAGGGTGACTTTGGAAAAACGTATGGATAGACAATTGCATTGTTGTTTCCCCTCTTGATTCTTCAAATTTGAGCCTATTGCCATAGTTGGATTTGGAGAGAATCAAGCCCTAGTCGTATATCTAAAAATTATCTTGAACATCTTGGTTAGTGGTCTCATTTGAGGGTTTTGCACATAGTGTTCGGTGGAATAAATCATTCTAAATCCTTTCTCTACTCACCTTGACCTAGTGAGCTCCTTGGAGGTCCTAATCCCGCGATTATCCATAAACCCTAGGTCTTGTGTGGACCCAACCTAGGTCTCTCAAATTAGGAAACACATTTCCCAAAACAATTCCTTATTTCTATGAGCTTATTTGAGAAGCCCTATATCATTTGGTGATCTTGACTCTAGGCATTCCTAACCTTACTGTAACATCATAAAATCCTAGATCTTGATTCTTTCCTTTAGCTCTTTCTTGGAGAGCCATTAAGCTTCATTGAAGCAAGAGAGCCTTATATTGAGCCTCTCATTTGAATGGGACTTGGAAATCACTATAGACCACATCATTGATCCATCATCCTAAGTGATTTCCTCAACACTAGGGTTCCTCCCGTTGGTGAAAATCCAAAAAGAGAAGGGGATGCAAGATGTGGTGACAGGGGGCCTTAGTCCCAAATTGTTGTTGTGCCCTCTAGCTTTAGCCTGCAAACTGGGCCTGCTAGTTTTTTCAACAACAATGACCATCGGAATTAACCCCTTGCCGCAGATTGATGACTTATTCGATTAGTTGAGAGGAGTAGCGGTCTTCTCCAAAATAGATCTGAGATCAAGATATCATCAAGTGCTCATCAAGGAGGAGGATATACATAAGATAGCCTTCCGAACAAGGTATAGGTACTATGAGTTCATGGTGGTGCTCTTTGAGCTTACAAATGCCCCAACCGACTTTATGTGCCTAGTGAACAACGTATTGCACCCTTATCTGCATAAATTTGTGATTGTTTTTGTCAACGACATATCGGTGTATTCAAGAACTAAGGAGGGACATGAAGAACACTTAGTAGCAGTACTACAACCACTAAGGGAACATAAGCTTTATGCAAATCTTAGCAAGTGTATTTCTTTGAATCCCAGATCCATTATTTGGGACATAGTCTCCATGGATGGGATAACAATGGATCCAGAAAAGATCAAAGCCATAATGGAGTGGCCAACACCAACAAATGTAACAGAGGTAAGATCATTCATGGGAGTGGTTGGTTACTGTAGGCAGTTTATTAAAAATTTCTCCAAGATTGGTAGTCCAATCACCATCCTACAAAAATAGGGGAAGAAGTTTTAGTGGACAACTGAATGTGCAACCAGTTTTGATCAATTGAAACGATTTCTCACCAATGCACTGGTCTTAAGGATCGCTAATTTAGTCGAGGACTTTGTAGTTTGCACTGATGCCTACAAAGGATTTAGTGGGGTCTTAATGTAGGATGGGCAAGTGGTTTGCTATGAGTCACAAAAGTTGAATGAACATGAGCTAAATTATGTGATGAATGACTTGGAGCTAGCCACTATTATCCATGCATTAAGAATGTCAAGACATGACCTCCTTGACATAAGATTTACGTTAATGACTGATCATATAGGACTGAAATACTTGTTTGACCAACCTAAATTGAATGTGAGAAAGGCTATGTGGTTGGCGATACTTAGCGAATTTGACTTTGAGATCCAATTTATAAAGGGAAAGGAGAACATGGTCACCGATACGCTTAGCAGAAAAGTGCAAATAAACCACCTAACGACCATTAGCTCTTATGGAAGTAACCTTGGAGAACGAATTATAGATGCAAGACAATATGACGAGAAATACCAACAGATAAAGGAAGAGTTACAACAAGCGGACAAGGGAGAGAAGAGTGAGGAATATCACCTCACAAAAGAGGGTTTGATCAAATTCAAAAATAGGATCTATGTGCCAAATAACAGTGAATTAAGGAGGGTCATACTCAAGGAGTTCCATGCCAACCATATTTTGGCTATCCAAGATATTAGAAGACCCTCACAACCATCAATTTTTTTTATTACTGGCCTAATTTGAAGAAAGAGGTAGCAAACTTTGTTGCAAAATGTATGTAATGCCAATAGGTAAAGGCTAAATGCAAACACCCATCAGGATTATTACTGATTATTCCCATTCCAGAATGGAAATGGGAAGTGATATCGAAGGATTTTATTATAGGATTGCCAAGAACATCTTGGAAACACGACGCAATCATGGAGGTAATTGACAAATTGAGCAAGGTGGCTCACTTTGTAGTAGTCAAATTCACCAATTCAGCCAACGAAATAACCCAAATCTTCATCTGGAAAATTGTGAGACCATGCGATTCCCAAGAAAATCATCTCTAATAGAGACACTAAGTTCACCTCAAGATTTTGGAAGGAACTATTCGTAGGATATGGACAAAATTGGCCTTCAACACAACTTATCATCCACAAACGGATGGACAAACAGAAAGAACAAACAGGATCCTAGAAGATATGTTCAGGATGTGTGTGATGCCTTAGCCAAAGAAATGGGAAGAATACTGTCACACGGAATGGGTTATATTTGCGGACAAATCCAACCTTCCTAGGAGTCTAAGACTCTCTAATGACAAACAAACCAAACAAGAGCTATCCTTCTCTAGATACACATCATTCTATGAGAATTCAAATGTTTTCGATCTTACCTTAGGTCCCACGCTTGTTGTAGCAGTCCAGCCTTGCTGATCCAGATGAGCTCCTCCTTCACTTTCAGACCTGCATACACTGACAAAGCAAACGATTACATAGCATCTGAATATTCATCATAAAATAAAGCATATCTAACATATTGACCAAGGAATACATGAAATAATTCATTAACAAATCATTGAGAAGAATGGACTTATTTGTATTAAATAATCAAAGGAACCATTACAACCTGAGCCTTGGTGTTGTGCAAGCTCCTCCCAGGGTCCAGCAAGAGATTTCCTCTACTTTGACAAGCTCACCCACTCCCACTATGGCAACAAGGAAGGATAGTGATCTCTCCTCACAAGTCAACAAATGGAAGTCCTAATTCCAGCAGCATTTACCCTTTAGAATGTTCAGCTTTCAACCTCTCCTCCTTTGGCCCAATGCCTGTATTTATAGTATTTTAGAAGAGGTTATTCAGTTCCAACATCAATGGGATACTCCCTCTTTTGGATGGGGTAGCTCCTCTCTTGATGGGATAAGCCCCTCTATCATAGGGATGCATGAACCATCTGGAGGCGCTCAATACACGTCAAAAACTCTTCTAGAAGGCTCTAGAAGTGACCACAAGTAACTTTTTAAAGATGAAACTTGCGCCTTTTGACCTTTACAGGGGTACGCACCCAAGCTTTAGCATACAGAGCGTATAAGTACGCAGTTACAGTGTATTTGGGGTGCGTACACGCAGGCAAGGTAGAGAGAACCTGCGTACCCAGAGATAAACATGTTTTTAAGTGACTTTCTCTCTTTTGAAGTTTTGACATGAAGAGCAAAGGTATGGGGCTTGACAAAGAGGACAATATGGCTATTGATGGGGCCATATAACTGCAGATAGTCAAGGTGACAAAATTCAGTGTAACAAGTCCTTTCTTAGCATGTTATTTAACTCCCTAATTAATTCTGCTAGATTTGAGATGAATCTCCTAAGAAAATTAATTTTACATAGAAATGATTGGAGCTCTTTAATGTTCGGGGATGGGAAATGGTCAAAATGGATTCTATTATAGTAGGGTCTATGCTAATCCCATCTTTAGATATGATGTTTCCTAACAACTTTCCCTCTTCTAGACCGAAAAGTGTATTTTTAGGATTTAAAGAAATCCCAAATTTTCTGCATTTGATAAATACTCTTCTAAGTGGTCTAAGTGTTCATTGTCTGATTTAGAGAACACTATGATGTCATCCTGGTATACTACTAAGAAATCATGGATTTCTTTGGCAAAAGCTATATCTATAGCTCTTTGAAATGTGGCACCTACATTCATTAATCCAAAGGGCATCTTCAAATACATGAAAGTACCCCAACGAGTAGTAAAAGCAGTTTTGGGTTGGTCCCCAGGTTGGACTAATATCTGGTTATATCCAGAGAATCCATCTAATAGTGAAATCCTAGATGAGTCGACTACCCTTTGCAATATATGGTCCATTTTTTGTAAGGGGTAGTGATGAGCCCCAAAAATGGATAATTATATGGGCTCATCCAACCTCCTAATTCGACTTAATCCACCATTCTCATTAGTTTATTGCATGTTTTTTATTATATTTATGCTAATACAGTGAATTGGGTTAGTCATTATGCCAACAAGTCTAATGGGTACTTTGTGCAGTGTTTTGGTCAATTTTGAGACAAAATCAAAGGTTTTAATGAGCACTTGGCAGCCAAATTCATGGAAGAACAAGGGAGAGGATTTTTAGGAAGGTGTCCCCTTCATTTATGGGCCCTTACCTCGAATTCTCCACCATCAGCTCAGAGTTCAAGGGCCACCAAATCAATTATCACAAGGGCGGCCAAGCAAGTGCTAGTAAAAGTGATGTTAACTACAAGTTTTGGCAGTCGAGTTCCTAAAGTTTAGGAGGGTTGTTGGGGTCCTCAATTTGTATAAATAAGAGGGCTTAGGGCCTCATTTTGGTTAGCTAGTAGTTAGTCACTTTGTAGGCAGAAGTTAGCTAGCTGGTAGTTTGATTTTAGTCATTTTTTAGGCAGTAGTTTAGCTCTGCATTTCAGCACATTTTCAATTTTTCCTTGTGGACAATTTTTGGAATGTAACTATTCTTTTGATCAATAAATATGAATCCAGCCTTGCACCAGCTCTAAATCTCTCTTAGGAGGTTGTAGCTCTTGGGGTTGGGCCCATCTCAAGTGCCCAGTACCTCCTTTGTTTACTTTTATGTGTCTTTGCTGCATTCTTAGAATAAAATCTGCTATTTAGATTTAAATCTTGCTTTGTTATTTATATTGCTTTTGATGATTAAAAAGGATTTTTATGTTGAGATTGAGTTGATAAGTTATTAATAGGGAAGAGCTTCATAAAAAGGCCATCAAGCACCTCTGATTTCACCTCTCCCTCAGTGGGATCAGGAGCTGGGATCAAGGTGACCTTGCTGCCAACAAAAACACTGTCTTTGCTTCACCATGGAATCATTAGTGTTCGATTTTTATTTGCAGAAGTTCTTTATATGTTCAGAGTCTTGATTCCTTAGTTTTCATAGCATTTCATATTATTTCGTTGCAAATAAACTTCTGTTCATTTTCCTTGTTGTTATTTAGGTCAAATTAGGTCAAGATAGCTAGATCTTGGGTTTGCATAGTCTTTGTTTGGTCAGTTTTAGAAAATTGTGTGAAGATCACCTATATTAACTCTCTATCTAACCTTTCCTCCATCAGATAATCTGCTCCAACCCTTAATCCATGATTCCTACCCTTCATTTGCCATACTTTTCCCACCTTGCCCTAATTTCTACATCCTTGTGCATCATCGCTTCCTCCATCCTTAAACCAAATCCAATCACTCCTTAGCCTCATGCGCCAGGTCCTGAACCCCTTAACATCATTATCCAACCTCCATTTCCACTTTCCCACCATTTTTTCTCCATCAACCCTCAAAAATCCACTTTTCGTAACATCCTGTAGAAAATTACAGAACATCGTGTAGAAATTCCAGAACATCCTGTAGAACCCCTACAGACTTCCTGTAGAAGCTAACGAATGAGTTTTCTTGATAGAAAAACTCTGTGAAACTCTCAGGAAGGGTGTTGGGGACCCCTTAGGACCTCTTCTAACCTTCCCAACCTCCTGCAAGCATTTCCTTCCGCCGATCCACCTCTGCACAGTAAAAAACAGTAAAAGCACATGCATAATAATCCTACAAAGTCATTCAAAAATACAAAAAGATCTTTTCTTCAGATTTCATTATAAAAGTAGCTTAGACACATGCATTCTACCTTCTCAAGTCAATGGCATCTCATTTAGTAGCTTGCATCTTCCTTCTTGCATCAGTAGGACTAGCTGGTAGAATTAGGGTTTGCTAGGGTTTGCGTTTCTTTTTGGCTTTCAGTTTCTTTCCACAAGTAGATTAGATTCCTTTGAGTTAGCTTTCATCCATCAGTTAAAAAGCTTCTTCTAAGAGCTCATAGAAGTTGGCTTAAGCTCCTGGCGGACTTGTGCCAGCTAACCAAGAGTGACAGCTGCGGCAAGAGCTAGTACTTGTGCATATAGCACCGTCGCTTCCAAGTTTGTTACGAACTACCGGGTTGATAAAATTAAAGAAGGGAGTTCCAGGAGTTGCAGCATTATTGCTGCAATACTGGAGCCCACCAGGTAGTTGTGGTTTAAAGAGACCTTGTTCAAGTTTCTAAAATCTACATAAAGTCTAATTTCACTTGTATTTTTCCTAGTTGTAACTAAGTTTGAAATCTAGTCTCAGTATCTAATGGGTGATATTATTTGGGCATCAAACATTCTTTTAACCTCTTTTTTTATTGAAGGCATAAGAACTGGGTTTATCCTCCTAAGTTTCTATTTGAAAGGTTTATGATCTTCTTTTAGAGGTATTTTGTGTTGGATTATGTTGGTGTCATAAGATTTTATGTCTTCATAAATCCAAGCAAATACATCATGGAACTCTTTAAACAGATTTATATATTTGACATTTTCTTCTGGGGTAAGGCATTAGATATCTTGATCAGTTTCGGGTTATCCTCAGTTCCTATGTTAACCTCTTCTATGTCAGCTCTTAGAGGTTCCATCTTAGGTTTCCTAGCTACATCATTAGAGTCAAGCAAATCCTCTAAATGTACTAATCCTTTAGGCAAAAAATTATTTTTCAAATTAAGAATCTCTGGATCATCATCCATTATTTCATTTAACTCTACATTCTCTAAGCTATATATCTCTACTTTAGTAAATTTAGTTGGTTCACGTACATCAAAAATATTTACATCTAAACTGCTTTCTATGTTATTATCTATTGTACAGCCAGTATCTATCTTGCAATTCTGAAATTCTCCTTCATTGTTCATGAAATAGTAGATTTGAGAGTCCTAGGAGAAAATCTACCAATACTTAAGGTTGTCTATAACAAGCCTATGTCTGACTTCTGTAGTGTACTGGTGGTATGGTTGGAATGGAAATTTACAAGTACTAGAAAAGGTTGCTGGACTGTGGGCCTACATGTTTTGTTTTCTAGGAATGGTAGCAAAGTTTGATTAAGGAGGTCCTTGACCAAGACTAAAACAATATCCCTATATCTACCAAGCCTAGGGTTGTTTATAGAATATTCACCACTGATCTGTTTCATAATTAGCTCTGAGTATCCCATGACATAAACTCTTTTGGCTCCCAATTTCCTAACCAATTGTAACCCTAAAATCAGGGCTTCATATGCTTTCATGTTATTGGTACATTTGAAGTTGAATATGAAAGAATGTCCTCGGCATGGTTATTTTCCATATTATGGATCCACACTCCTGCACCAGCCCCTAACCTATTTACAGACCCATCAAAGTCTAAATGCCTAAGTGACTCATGGAATATGTTCTCACTGTCAATTCTTCAGTACTTAAGGTCTTTGGCTGTGATTTCCTTTTTATTAGTTTTTGCATTGTATAAGATGAAGGATTCCATATCTGAGTTCATGGAGTATATTGGAAAGTTTTGGGGCTTTTCCTCACTACTGACCATGTACTTTGTCAAGGTCTCCCTATATAATTTTCTTGGTTGGCCAAAAACAGATATGGTGGCATAAGACATATCCAACTACAAAGATCCCTTTAGTTTTTCTCCACATGAGTGATATAGTAGCATTCCTTTATCCTTTTTTCTCATTGATAGGCACTTCAGTCTGTGTTTCTACTATTTTGCCTTGATTTCTTTTATCTTGATTGTTTTCAATAATTGGCTCTGTTTGGGTTTCAGTGGAGGTTATATCTACAATCCTAAGGGTTGAAGTTTCAGGTGTTCCCCTAGGGAGAGTTTGCAATACTTTTTTAACTGGAGCTTCTTTTATTATCTTAATCTAGGTTTGCATGGATTTTTTAATGGGAGTCTCATTATTATTCTTACTTCTCAAGCTATATTTTTTATGTACCTCATATATAGCTGACTCATATCCTTCTTAAAATCAAAAGATTCACGAGATTCTAGCTGTAATTGTTGAAGCATATATAACTCTTGTTCTTCTTGTGTAAGAAAAACAGTGTCTTCCTCTGTGGTTTCTAGTAAGTTAATCTGGGTATCATCCTCTGCTTCTTGGTTTTGTGATTCCTCAACATAGTTTCCTTGGAAGGGGGGCTTAATCTATTGGTCTAATGTAGCATTTTTTGTAGTATTAGGGTTCTTCCTACAAATTTGGGTTTCTTATTGGGGGTTTTTGTTGTTGATTCTCCCATTGGTTTTTCCTATCCATGATACCTAACCTATCCATGATTTTTTCTAAACTTTTAGCTCAAAAATCTACTTTTCCATATGAAGTTGAAGCTTGTTCATTAAATAAAAATTTCTTTCCATTCCTCATTCGTGCTTTCTTAGCTAACAAGCTGGCCTCTACACTGACATAATTACTTTGAATTTTTTCAAGTGTTTCAGGGTTTCTCTACCTTAGCTGGTATGACATATCAACGTCAAAACCATTAGGGAAATTAATTAATGCTAAGTCAGGAGGAGGCTTAATGTAGGCTGAAATTGCATTATAGATATTATTAAACCTAGTGCAATAGCCCTAAACTGACTCGTTGTGAGCTCTCCTAATATTGTCATATTCAAAAAGTATTTGCAATGGGTTCCCACCTATCAATCAATAACCTTTGAAAATTTGCTAAGTTTGCAATATGGTTGGTAGGAAAGGCTTTGAACTATTTCTTGACATCACGAGTTAAAGTTTGGGAAAATAGTCTCATTTGGACATCTACCTCATCTATTTCGTGTAATTCAGAAAAGTCAGACATCTTGTTTACATTCTATCGAGTAGTGTAATGACCAGTAGCATCAAACAGGAAAATCTTACTCTGATAATATGCAAGTATGGCATGAATTTGGGCAGGTAAAACAAGAGGAGCATATATGTTTGCCATTGTTGTGATTCTGGTTTGACTTGGGGGTAAAGTTGTGGTGGTTGAAGAAGGGCCTGAAACTAATGGAGGTGAACTAGATGATGATGAAGATGATTGATTAATAAGTGATTTAGGTGATTGAATTGTGGTAGATACAATTGATGAAGTTGTGGTAAAGGAAGGTGGATTTACAGTGATTGTAAACTGTGAAGAAATTTGAGATGCAACAACAGTAAGGGCAGATAGATCTATAGAAATTTGAAGATAAGCATTATCTATATTGCTAATCAATGTAAATGTCAAGGCTTCTAACTTGTCAAAAGCATATAAGACAAATTTATCCAAATCTAGATGAATAACCCTTTTTTATTCAATGAGTTGAGTAAACTCAGGGTCTAAGACTGTTTCATGGATATCATTCTCAGATTTTGTTCTAAATAGTGAGAGTTCAAATGACAAATCAAAAGGGACTTCTTCTAAAGTTGAAAACTCCTCAAGGAGTGAATTGGCTCTGTCTAGGTGGCTACTACTGGCTTGATTTTCTATTGTTCTTCGTTGTCTTAAAATCCTCTCTAGGTCATCCACTACAGCTACAGGGTTGGATCTGGATTGGCCCTAGTGTAGTGGATCTTTTTAGGAGCCAGAATTTTAAGTTTTTAAACTATTTTTTATGAAATTTTCTCAAAACTTACTTCAAGTTATGACCTTAAGGGGCTGAAGATTTAATTTAAGGCTTCCTTAAAGTTTTATGAGACAGAGGATCAAAGTCCCCACTATGATCACAGAAATGTTAACACTCTGATAATTCCTTTGGATTAATAAGAAGGAAAACCCAAATGTAACCACAATCCGCTTTTGGAGATCAGGATCTAGCCTTCATGATGCTCAGAGAGGGCTCTATCTTTAAAATTTAACTTTGTTTTAGTTAAGATGTCTTAGGCTAGCTATGATTGCTCTAAGGGTGTTTTTTTTTTGTTTGAGATTGGTGGTGGGATATTCTTAGACAGATGGATAAATTGATGTATTTTAGGCCATTGAGCTATAGAGTCAACTAATAAGGATGAAAAACTGGATTAACTCACTAAAGGGTATGTTCCAAGGGCAAGATAGCAAAGTGTATTTCAGATGTTTGAGACAGATGGGTAGAAGGGTTTCACTCGGGGTGACAGAGCATTTAAGGGTTCTCAGACCTGGATAATGAATGAGGAAGGAAGGGGTAATCAAAATCAAAGGGCAGTTAAGGATTCTTTAATTTAAATATTAGAAGAAAACATCCAAAGGCTTGACTGTTAAAACAGAGTATGATTTAAAGAGGTTCTGAAATATTATGTCAGATATAGCATTTATATTGAAACACATATAAGATTATGCGTAAGTTTGAGAAAAATGACAATAACACATGAAAATACTTGTCTGAAATTCGCTCAACACATGAATTCTTGGAAAAGCCTGATCTTTATTAATCAATCTAGCTTGCTGGATCATCAACTAATACAATAACCCTCTGGGTTTTCTTGATCAAAAAGTCTATAGAAATGTCTAATATAATCCACCCTACATACTTCGAATTGTGAAGTATTTATACAAAAGTTTATTAAAAAATATCTCCAACTGATTTTAGATTTAATCTAGGAAAGAAAAATATCTTCTTGTAAGAAGATAGAGACAACTATTGAAATGCTTCATGTTGTCCCTTTTATTTTGGTACTGCTGGGTTTTATGGTTTGATTTTTAGCCCTTTATGTTGCTTTGTTGTTTGATCTTTCACGCTAGAAGCTTCATTTACTTTAGGTTTTCATCTGATACACTTAGACACTAATACACTTTGACTCTGTTGATATGTCTTCATCCTTTTACCATGTTGTTTTATTTTCACTGTACATTAACCTTTTTTACTACATATTTCTACAGTAAATCAGTTAATTTCTCCCATGCTTCAGCATCACATAATTGGATTTTTAGAATCCTCCTATATATTTCATCCGCCTCAGTGTATTTTCAAAAGTAGGCTTATTGATAAATAAGTGTTTTACCTCAAGTTGGAGGTAAAAACAACTTTTCAAATGTCTGGTAGAGTATTTTTCCTATTGGAAATGCCTTCATTGATGATGTATTGACCTGATCTTTTGCCACCTCTCCGATTTCCTTATTGTAATCCTCTTGTTTCATGAGCTTTTCATTTATTACTAGGGGACTAGGTAATCCCATTTCTCTCAAAATTTGGAACTTAATCATAAATATGTCGATGGATATTTGCATATTCTGACACTTATCCTCCAAGTTTTGCATTAAGTTTCTCTTGGATAGTACCTTTCTAACCTCCAAAATTGTCTCTATTTTATCCTCTATTTCCAATTCTTGAACCTCATACTTATTCTTGCTATTAGGGAATTTGATAATTCTGGCAGCCTCTTCTGGAATTTCTCGTAATTATTATTTTACTCTTTGGATTGCCTCTATAGCCATCCTTATCAACTCTACTTGCTCAAAACTCACCTGAATAGATGGCCAAATATCATTGACAGAGTCAATCATATTGGCCCATAGTTGTTCCTTAGCCTGCCCAAGGGGTTCTTTCAATGTCAAGTCCTTTTCCATGGCTTTCAATCTTTCACTCATCCTGATAGCTTTTTACACTTCTTCTTTGTGCATTATTTTGGAAAGCTTGTAATTAGTTTCCAAGCTTGTCATATTTTCTTTGAGCTTATTCATATTTGTTGTTCGTATGGACATTTATTCCATATCTTTAACCATATTTGTTGCTTCTTCACCTGATGTACCTGTTTTTTATGTATATTATGTGGAAACTAGTTGTGTTGTGGCCATTGTAGCTATGGGACCCAATGATCAATTAGTTTAAGGACTAAGTCCATCAACTCTTCATGCCTTGTTTGGTTTTCAAATACTACATGTGTTTGGGGATGCTCTATTTGAGGTATCTTCAACTGATTTTTGAGCACTGTAATGTCATCATTATTCCTTTTGATTAATTGTTCAGTGGCCTTGATGTCTTTGGGACCATGTCCCAACTCAATTACCAAATCTTCCATAGACTTGATTCTGGTGTCTTGGCCTATGAGGAGGCCTTTTCCAATTGATACTGGGTTGATATGTTATTCAATGAATTTTGCAACTGATGGGCAGCTATGGCTTTTACTATAAGGGTGGAGTAAATCATTTCTCCAACCTATTTTTGAAATTCAATTTGGTCAATGGGATGAATATCCCTTGCCAATACCTCAAAATAAATCTTCTTGAAATCTGTTGATGTCCTTGGTTGTTGTACAGTTGGCTTTATGAAGGACATTTGCATATTTCCTTCCTTGATGTCAAAAGCTGACATCAACCTAGTTTGATTGGTGGGTGTAAGTTTGAGATATTGTGCATAGGATTGTGCCTACAGTTTCTCATTTCTCATTTTTATTTCCTTGAACCTATCCTTAATGTCTCTATCTCTATCAGTAGGTTTGTTAAATGAGGAGACTTCTACATTGAGTTGCCTTTCTAAAATTTGAGTCTATGATGCAGATGGTTCATGTGTTTCTCCAGATGGAGTTGTGCCCTTGCTCATGTCTAACTCAGTATTAGTTATTTCTATTGAGCCTTCTATGTCTTCCTGTTCTGAAACAAGATTGAGTCTTGGCCTTTTGTTCTAGCTGACTTCATATTTCACATTTGAAGATGTCCATACCTGAACTGGAGGCTCCCTCTATGTTCCTCTTGGCATTTTTTTCATCATTTTGAGGAGTCTGCAAAACAACAGGGGTACTCATGGTTCCTTCTTGCTCTAGTACCTACAGGAATGAGCTTTCATCAAGTTGTCTCTCTAGATCAAACAAGGTATTTTCAACATCTACCTTTGTACTATCCCTGTCTATGAGAGTGTTTTCCAACCACTCAGATTGAATGGCATATCTCTCTATTTCTGGTATGGGGTGATGAATGTAAGTTCCCAATTTGACCTTTTGTCTTACTTTGGTCATAAACCCTTGAGGGTCACACCTCCACATGAAAATGTTCTGAAACTTCATTTGTTGCATAATTTGATCTACTTCCTCTCCTACTTCTCTAGAATTGTAAATGAAATGGCCTAACTGATTTTTGACCTTGAACTAAGTTCTTTTCTTGGTTGAGACAAAGTTGACATTATCATAGTTCATTATCTGCCTATAATACTCTAGAGCAAATAACCTCATGGGGAGGTATTTGGGAAGTTTGTATGGGGAAAGCTGGCAACCATAGATTCTTATTTCAGAGTGATTTTGGTAAAGGTACCAATCTCCCACCTTACTTTGCTTGGACAATTGGAACACTCTTTTGATTTCTTGGCTTATCCTCGGTGGAGGGCTTCCTGTCAGCATGGTCATGACTAGATGGACAAAAGAGTCAATGAAATCTATGTAGGTGTATGGTGATGAATACTTGTAGAATAATAGTGTCCAAAATATGACAGACCTGGGTTGGCCTCTAGTATCCAACTTCTAGATGGTGAAGGGAAATCTATCTAACTAAAAATACAAAAACATGTGATAAAGTACAGAAGAGTACTTAAATACTCTCTCCTTATGCATTTTGGTAAATTGCTCATGCACCCTTTCAGCTATGAACTGGGCATAATTCTACAAAATAGCAGAAGGCTTTCCTAGGGTAAAAATAGACATGAAGGCCAGGATGAGCTCATCAACAAATTTATTTGTGGTATAGCCCAAAATACATGATATCATAGTCAAAATATGCTTTCCCCTTTCAGAGAAAATGGCATAAACATATGGAGGGGAATATTTAGGAATGTTTTGCTCTTCTACAATTAAAGTTTGGCATATTTGAGACAATCTAGAAGGACTTAATTTGTTGTATTGGTCTAACAAATCCCCAATGGATAGTGGCATCAGGTTTGGACCTAGTTGGACTTGTAACATCTCATTATTTGATTCAGCTATAACTGTGAACAAGACTTTTTGGTCTAGGAACATTATAGCTCTCTAGCTAGGAATGTAACAGGCATGGCACATATGGACAATCTTAGGAAATATATGTACTTGTGGAAACTGGTATTTGGGAAAATTGGAGTCCCAAAGGCTGATGTTATCAGTATGGTTTAGATATTTGTCCTTACTCAAACAATGAATTTTGAACAGGACTTCATAGGCACTTGTGTATTTTATTTGAAAATCCCTATCTTCCAGGGGAAGGTGATCAAGGTCCAAATGGGGGGTCGTGACAAGTCTGACATCCATGGCGATGTTGGCAGCCATAATTCAATTCTTGTGGATTTGAATTTGGCAAAAAAGGTTTATATCAAAGGTTTTAAAGGAAACTTGGAAGTTTTTAGAAGGGTTTCGGCACACACTTTTAAATTTAAAGTAATTTAATTAATTTTACTTAGTTAAAACACTTTAAATACTGAACATTTTAAAATTGAAAGGGTCGCCTAGTAGTTTGTCTTAAAAAAACTGGAATTGGGTGAATTAACTTCAAATTCGGTGTTCTTGGCAACTAGATAAGTTTGAATGGCTTTGGTACGGATTGAGAGGTTGACTGGGGTCTCTGCAACTTCTTCAGGAGTGAAATTTGTGTTCAATTCGTGATTTCAACATTTGCAAGTGTGGTAATGGTTTGCAAAGGTTCACAAATAAAATGAGTGAAAAAGGCAAAATAGGGCTTCTCTGCCTTTTTATTGAGCAACAGTCACTTTTTGACGAGTAAATTACAAATGAAAAATGGGTAGTTTTTTGAGTTGATCAAGGAGGTGGTTTCCCAACCCATCACACCGCTTTTACGGAGGAGGCAGTATTTTGGAGGGGTCACATGATCTATGTTAGCGCTTAACACATAGCAGATGGGGGGCCAAGCAAAACCACTTTATCGAGCGAGTAAAGGTCGGACATCGGGTGAACTCGATATGGCTGTGGACCATTGGATTTGAGCATTGACGATCAGATGACAATCGGGTGACAGATGTGCACAGATGAAATGGGCAAAGGTTTCGAGGGGGGCCAGGGCTTTAATCCTTGGTGGTTTGGCATTATTTATGAGTTAATGATGGGATTAAATTATCTTTTTTTTTCTAAGTAATATTGTTCTATTAATATGATACAAAAAAGAAGTTACAAAAAAGCTTGACCTCAAAATTGTTGAGCATCAATCATCACCAAAAAATGAATTTGTCTATTTTTTACTACCCCAACATAGGGGAAACCAGTCCATTAAACCAAAAAGAACCCACGCATGGGTAAGCAGTGTTTATCCAAAAAGACAGAGAAATATATTGCATGTCTAGAACCAAAAACAGTTAACCGAAAAAGAATATTAAAACTTAGACACATCCACCTGGGAAAAAGGAAATAACTGGTTACCACGTGTTAAGACTGGAGATTCTTCGGGCCTAGTTCCTCTTTGATCCAACACGCGAATTGGTACCAGTCATCATCTGCGTTAGGCACTTCACTACCCTGAGCTGGAGGAGCCTCCTCAGCGCCACCTGTGCCTATCTACATTTCAGATGTGTCGTTCTGTCTGTTTCCCAATGCCTTTGTGTCACCATGTTTGCTGTCCTCAGCTAGTTGACTGCCAGCTATAGCTTTGACATGCAGAGCCACTTTGCCTTCGTTATGCTTCCTATTGCCAGGAATGCTAATGTCGTGGCTGCTTGAAGCCGCTCTGCTCTGCTTGTCCTTGTGCCTAGATGGAGGAGCTTGTGGCTCAGTCTCTTTCGAGAAGGAATGGTCACAGTAGTAGTGATTATAGGTCGGTTTAAGGTGCTACAGAAATGGAACTGAGTGCTATGTGGAGCAGGATATGGTGGAAGGGGGAAATCCATTGAGTGAGCAGCTATGTCCCTTCCTTTTGTGCCTTGGAACCTGGCACGACCCCTTCCACTTCTGGTGTTTGGGTAGCGGTGATAGGGAGAGCTGAAAGGATTGAGCATATCAGTGTAGGAGTCAGGGGAAATGATGGCAAAACTAGTCGAAGCTAGTGTGCGGATGATGCCTCTGTGGGTTCCACCATGCCCACTGCACATACGATGCCTGATGCATGCCATAGCATGATTAAGAGTTAGGTTGACAGAAAAGGGATTGAATGAGTTTCGTCGCAGAGAGTGAGCAGGGGAGGTCTGAGCCTAGTCTAAGATACAAAGGCTGGAGTGAGAGAAATGAAATCTGTTGCCGAGATCAGGGCAAGGAAGCAACCAGCATCGATTTTTGGTCACAGTGTGAGTGCAGGGTTCTGTTGTCTGCAGAGGGCAGACGCAATGGAGCAAGGGAGGAATTGCATACTACTCTGTAGGAGCCATGTCTATGAGGATGGTGGAGGTGTATTAGCCTTTAGAATCATTTAATTTCCTCTATAAGGTGGTATGAATTCACTTGAGGTTGGCATTGGGGACGACGTTAGTGGCCATATGGCCATCCTGTTCGCCAGTCGACCATCTAATCATATTAATTACCAAAGTAGTCACCTGCATGCAGGTAATGAGATTAAATTACAGGGCGGGGCATAATGATGGGATTACTTTAGCTTTACCAAGAAGCGGTGAATTAAGTGGGTTTTGTCAGGAATATGGGGTAAAAGTATAGTTTATAGCTAAACTAAGGGTTGGGTTATTATATACGGGATTTAACTATACAAGGGAAAAGGTATATCGAGAGCTATAGTATTATGTTAAAAATTGATATGAAATGAAATGAGCGGAGTGAACATACCCCTAAGCATAAATGTAATATTTGCACATTTTATTCACATACACTTCATACTTAGGATAAAATATTTTGTGGGTATTTTGAAAGAAATGGAATTCAACATGGGGTTGTTTACTTTTCATAGGAAAATGGAGTTTAACCTTAGTAAAAGGGGTTTTATTAGGGTAATGGAGGGAAATGAATTTTATGAAGGGAATTCTAACACTTGATCTCCATAAGTCATTAAGCCGAGGGTCTGGTCCCACCAAAAGTAAGAGAAATGCTTTGAGCCTTTATGACTTGAAGGATTTTTAGTACTAGAACTTACTTGTGGATGGGGAAATTAGTAACTTGCAAACCATTGTTTTTATTTTCTTAAATGCTCATGCACATTGAAACATATAATTAAGCATGATAAATGTGCTTTTGTCCAATCAACTTTATACTTCAACAACCTTTCTTCTACTTACCCATTACTTACCCTAACATTTTTTCTTCATTTTTTTGGGTGCATTTAGGCTAGTAGACCCTTATCATTCATTTTTATTTTTAAAAGTAAACTATCTAATTCTAACCTTATATCATCCAAGGGCTCAGATTAAACTGATGAGCTCCTTTTATTTTCTCTACCTGTCTAATGATCTGCCAAGATTAAGCTATTTGCTCAGATTTTATTCTCTAACTATAAACATAAGATTCAAAGCATGAAATAGTCAAGATTAAACAGTTTGACTACCATGGGTTGTGGTATGTATGGAAAGCTTCACACAACCATTATTTAAGACAGTAAAGCAGTAAAATAGTAGTGGCATTTAGACTTTTACACTTTCATGATTTGTTTTTTGTTCTTTGGGGTTCATATATTTTTATTTTTTGATCTTTTCTTATTCTTTTCGTCCTTTGATATTTCTTTTAGGGCATACCCTCTTTACATTTTTTAATTTTTAATATGGAAAACATTTGCAGAAAGTAAAGGAATGTACAATATTACAAGGCTTAACCTTAGCCAATTCAAAATTATGAATCCTATCACCATAGGACTCTAACAGTGGATCCACATGGGGATGGAATTTCGTAGTGAAATGTCAAGAAATCTAAATATCAGTAGCCTTTGATTTGAGGCTAAAGTTACCTTGTAAAGTGTCCTTCTGTGAATCTGCATTATTGATACTTATGACAGTAAATATTTCAAAGCTTAGGGCCTACTCTCCGGGCTTCAACTTCAAAGGATTACTATCCAATCCAATCTAGACTTTGCAATGTTATGTACAATCATGGAAAGTAAAGTGAACTACTGTAAGTCAGTGGAAAAGTATTGCTTCAGCATCCTACCATTAATAGGTCCTCCTGGTAGATCTGACCCATCTATGTTTCTCAAGAAAAGGCATTTTTTTCTCTGTAGACAAAATTTACATAAGG
Organism: Pinus taeda; assembly: GCA_000404065.3. Classification (NCBI taxonomy): domain Eukaryota; kingdom Viridiplantae; phylum Streptophyta; class Pinopsida; order Pinales; family Pinaceae; genus Pinus; species Pinus taeda. Next base: position 79,885 of record APFE030850820.1, on the reverse strand, counting down.
CCACTACCATAGAAAATCAAATTTTCCATTCTTGCCTTTATCTTCTCTCCTTGAATCCCACTTAACGACTTTGTACCATATGTGAAAATAATCTTCTTAATCTTTTTATCAAATACTTTCTTGATTTTTTCCTCGATTACCTGTTATTTTACATATACTCCTTCCCTGGTCTGTTGTAGGTGTATAGTTTATTTTATTCTTCTCTAAATGTCATTCAGTTCCACATGTAATTCCTGGAGGATTTTCATCACTAGCACTCTGAGGGATGATGGGAATACTGCATCCATCCCATAAACCAGCTGATAGGATGATGTTCGAATGGACTTATTAGTATTCAGTCAATCTGCCCATAAGGCATTGGCTAACTTCTTGTGCCATGTCTTTTTGTTGTCCTCCAGTAAATTTTTAATGATATTGACCAGGCTTTTGTTGGATGACTCTGCTAGTCCATTACCTTGAGGGTAATAGGTTGTGGAATGGCCAAGGGTGATATGGTATTTGTTACATAAATCTATCATTCTTTTGGACTTAAAGGCTACTGCATTATCGGTAATGAGCTTCTGGGGACATCCAAACCTTAAAAGGATATTACTCTCTAGGAAGGAGATTATGACATTTTATGTGGCTTTCCTATGGGGTATGGCCTCTATCCATTTTGTAAAATAGTCTGTGGCTGTTAGAATCCACTTATGTTGAGCTGACGATGGGGGGTGTATTTCTCCAATGAAGTCTAACCCCCATTGTTGAAATGGAATCTCAGTAGAAATTGGTTTAAGAGGCAAGGGTAAAAGTTTCCTTTTTCCCTCAAAAATTTGGCATTTATGACAGGAGGTCACATGTTTTTTAACATTTGCAAACAAAGTAGGCCAATAAAAACCAGCCCTCAGAATATTGTGAGCAGTATGCTTCTAGTACAAGTGTCCCCACAGTCCCCTGCATGAAATTATTGCAAAATATTTTCAGTTTCATCTTTTAATAAAACATGTTAAGAGAATACCACTACTGTCCTTCCAAAACATTGCATTATCTATAACACAATATCTTAATGACTTCATTTTAAGAATCTAGCTTTAGTTCTTGTCAGTCCAGGAGAATATTGTAAGTTTAGAAATACAAATGTAATATCTGCATACCATGGTGAAATAGTAAAAGGTTCACCAATCTGTGGAGTCGTCATCTCCTCCTGATCATCAAGGGCACTAATGAAGTTGATATCCAGGGCCTGACAATTTGATTCAGGCATGAGTTTGGATAAACCTTGGCCTTTGATGAGCTTGGTGGGTTTTATCTCTATGTCATATTCCAATACTGTGGCAATCCATTTGCCTCTTTTTCCTTCAGGCCCATTTTGAGTCAAAATGTCCTTAACTAAAGAGTTTGGAACATAAGCAATTATGTGAGAGTACAAAATGTATACTCTGAAATATTTGATAGCCTTAACCAAAGCTAATGCCTATTTTTCCATGATATTGTATTTGAGTGTGGCATCTCTTAAGGATTTACTAAATAATGCTATTGGATGTTCATATCCTTGATTGTTATTTTGCAGCAAGACTGCTACAATGGTGTGTCCTGAACCAAAAGAAAAAATAATTAAATTTTTGTTAAAGTAAGGACTAATTAGGACTGGAGTCTTGGTTAATGCTTCCTTAATAGATTCAAATGACTATTTGGCCTCCAATGTCCATTTGATTGATGAGTCATTTCTTAGCATGTTATTTAACTCCCTAATTAATTCTACTAGATTTGAGATGAATATCCTACGAAAAATAATTTTACCTAGAATTGATTGCAGCTCTTTAATGTTTCGGGGATGGGAAATGGTCAAAATGGCTTCTATTCTAGCAGGTTCTAACCTAATCCAATCTTTATATATGATGTTTCCTAACATCTTTCCATCTTCTAGACCAAAAAGTGTCTTTTTAGGATTTAAAGAAATCCCAGATTTCTTGCATTTGATAAATACTCTTCTGAGGTGGTCTAAGTGTTCATTGTCTAATTTAGAGAAGACTATGATGTCATCCTAGTATACTACTAAGAAATCATGGATTTCCTTGGCAAAATCTATATCCATAGCTCTTTGAAATGTGGCACTTGCATTCATTAATCCAAAGTACATCTTCAAATACATGAAGGTACCCCAAGGAGCAGTAAACGCATTTTTGGGTTGGTGGTCAGGTTGGACTAATATCCGGTTATAGCTAGAGAATCCATCTAACAAAAATTTTGGATGAGCCCACTACCCTTTGCAATATATGGTCCATTTTTGGTAAGGGGTAGTTGTCTTTTAAAGAGACCTTGTTCAAGTTTCTAAAATTTACACAAAGTCTAATTTCACCTATCTTTTTCCTAGTTGTAACTAAGTTTGAAATCCAGTCTAAGTATCTAATGGGTGCTATTATTTTGGCATCAAACATTCTTTTAACCTCTTTTTCTATGGATGGCATAAGAACTGGGATTATCCTCCTAAGTTTCTATTTGAAAGGTTTATGATCTTATTTTAGAGGTTTTTTGTGTTGGATTATGCTAGTGTCATAAGATTTTAAGTCTTCATAATTGCATTCAAATACATCATGGAACTCTTTAAACGGATTTATATATTTGACCTTTTCTTCTTAGGGTAAGGGTTTATATATATTGATGAGTCTTGGCTTATCCTCGGTTCCTATGTTAACCTCTTCTATGTCATCTATTAGAGGTTCCATCTTAGGTTTCCTAGCTACATCATTAGAGTCAAGCAAATCCTCTAAAGGTACTAATCCTTTAGGCAAAAAAATATTTTTCAAATTAAGAATCTTTGGATCATCATCCATTATTTCATCTATCTCTACATTCTCTAAGCTATCTATTTCTAGTTTAGTAAAGTTAGCTGGTTCATGTACATCAAAAATATTTACATCTAAACTACTTTCTATATTATTATCTATTGTACAGTTAGTATCTATCTTGAAATTCTGAAATTCTCCTTCATTTTTCATGAAATCATAGATTTGAGAGTCTTGGGAGAAAATACACCAATACCTAAGGTTGTCTCGTATAACAAGCCTATTTCTGACTTCTGTAGCGTACCGATGGTTTGGTTGGAATGGCAATTTACAATTACTAGTAAAGGTTTCCATATTGTGGGCCTGCATGTTTTGTTTTATAGGAATGGTTGCAAAGTTCGATTCTAGGAGGTCCTTGACCATATCTAAAATAGTATCCCTATATCTACTAAGGTTAGGGTTGTTTACAAAATATTCACCACTGATCTGTTTCATAATCATCTCTGAGTCTCCCATGACAGAAACTCTTTTGGCTCCCAATTTCCTAAACAATTGTAACTGTTAAACGCACATATGGGTAGCAACAAAATATGAAATATAAATCATGACAGTCCATTTTTTATTAACAAAACATATACACTTATAGTACATGGTTTGATCATTGGGTTCCACATCCCAAGGTCTCTTGGACTTCCTTGGTCTATTCCACTTCCACACTAACCCATAGAGGATTAGGTGTCCAACATTCCCCCCCTTAATCCGAAGGGTTATGTATGAGTCCAAGAAGAGAGTTGTAATACAAAATGTGAAAAAAATGCATGGCAGCATTAGGCTGAATGTGCTCTTTGAAATGTTGGTATAAAGGGCGGTGGTTTAAGGATGACCACCAACACTGGAACGCTCAGTGCAGTTCCTAGAACTCTTCCAAAACTTTCAAGAAGTTGAAGTCTTATGCTAGAAGAAGTGCTCCTATTGTTTTGAAGAGGGAAACCTTCAACCATGAAAGGGAGGTCTCATCCTACATAAAAGGGATAACTTCAACCTGAAAAGGGAAGTCTCAACCTGTGATGGTTTAAGGATGACCAACAACTCTAGAATGCTTAATGCAATTCCTGGAAATCTTCCAAAACTGGCAAGAAGATGAAGTCTTTTGCTAGAGGAAGTGTCCCCAATTCTCTATCTGGAACTCTTCTGAAACTAGCAAGAAGCTGAAGTCTTCTGCTAGAGGAAGTGTCCCAAATTACCATCTGAAGGCATGCTCAAGGGCATCTTTCTCTCTGGATACAACTCTAAAACTGGTGTAACAAGTTGTGGCTCAGGATTGCTTGATGTGGCTTTGAAGCTTGTAGATGACCATCATCCCCCCCCCTATCAGATACAAAGTGAGATGATGGAGAAAACTCAACTGTAAGATTATTCAATACTCTTGAACAAGTTTTGACATGTGACTAAAATATCTTCTTGGCTGTTGATGCCCATTGCCAAGAAGAAATCAATCCAAGATGAATCTTTGTTCTTGCAGGAGGTTTATTTATGAATCATCCATTTGAAGAATGAATGGTTTGATGACAGTGCTTACATGGATGTAGATCAAAACAGTGATCTTTGAGATGGCCAACTCAGTCATAGTGTTGGCATTTCACAATTTGTTGTTGTTGTTGTGGAAGAGGGGCAGAATCTAGAATAGCTGGAGGTGAACTATCATCAGGAGCAGGTGCAGATGAACCATCCTGAAGAAATTCGACACTTTTAAATTGGATTGGTTTGGAGTAGTCTGGAATATGAAAGGACATCCTTGTCATATACAAGACCAATTTTGTGCCTGCTATGGACAAGTTGCTCCCAAGGTCTGATGATGGGCTTGGGAAGTGCAAACTGAACTTATGTATCTGTATGTACAAGTTCCGCTTTATGGGAGTCTGTTTCAATCTTCTGAACAGAAAAAGGTTCATAGTGATGACTCATCTATTTTAATTCTTCTTGCTGTAGCTGAGATTCAAGCTACAAAAAATCAATTTTCTCTTGTGCATTTTGTAGACAGACCTGAATGTCTGTGAAAGAAACTTTGATGACTTTTAATATATCATGAGTAGTAGACAATATCAGAGTTTTGAGGAACTGTAATACTTCATTGATTCTGACCATTTTTTTTCAATATCAAAATTACACCTTAAAAAATAGATCACAACTACTACTCAATGCAGAATAGTAATACCCACTCACAGTACACAGTAATATCCTGTATAAATGTGCAGAAAATGATCAGTGTACAACCAGCAAGCACCAATTACAATCCATTACACAAAAATAAGAGTTTACTCATGACCAGCACTATGTTCTGACAATACAACCGACTAAACTTTCCTCCACAAAAGACTACTTTTAATTGATAAAATAATCATTGCCTTTATATAGACCACCAAACTCTTATGCAGTAGTCGAAGTAATAAGGAATCAATGCATATATATGTAGATTGTGTTTGTATATGTTCGACCTCAAAATCTATAGGTTGCTTGTATTTCACATGACACATAAGCGCCAAAAAATTATGTTAATTGAAAAATACTACAAGTATACAAACTTTAAGCCTTCTACAATGACTGGCATAGGGATATAAAAGCTGGAAATGTATTGTAATGTCACCCTTCACTGTCAAGATTTGTGATTTCAGTCTTTTGCACCCAGTCCAAGAGGTAACCAGTGATGTGAACAGTTATAGATGTTATTCAATATCTGTTATGACACCTACTCATCATCCTCCAGAATTTATCATGCCACCTGGAAACTACGACTCATCAAAAGACATATGGAGAGCACGTTGGAAATTGTTGAAGTTTTCTTCTCCTGGAAAACTTCAAATAAAGAATATATTCCATCAAAAGCACATCATAGATAAATATCTTCATGCTCAGGAGAAATTACCTAAATCTAAATTGGAGCCATTGATCTCTCAAATGCTTCAGTTCAACCCTGAATGTTGTTGCACTGCAAAGGAAGCTCTTTCACAACATTACGTAAATCCATTACCATTTTAAGCAGAGTGTGGAAGTTGTATCATTCGACACATCTTCTGAATCATCTTAACTAAGTAATTGCAAAATTGTTTGCACGAGTTTCCCAACCAAAGAGGTTCTTGACACTGGGGAAGCTTCCCAATCTAGTTAAAAGGTCTGAAAGTGAAGCACATGCAGCCACTCTAAGAAAATATGAATAAGTTGGTGGCTTGAGAGGTATAAGAAGCTTTTGAAACCAAGTGGAGTAAGATTCCAGAAATTGCTGGTGATTACACTCCTGGCAAGTCACTCCTAGCATGCATATTCCAACCCAACACTTATCTGGCATTTTGATGGAAACATAACTGAGAATGTGTTCGTTCCAAGCATCGACAGAAGCTTTCCAGCCATCATTTTGCTTCACTTCCGACAACAGCTTATGCACATCGTCTCACACCCCACAACCAGTGTGACATGTAGAGCATTCCTTTCAAATGAATGCTTTCACTTTGGATGAATACTTCTGCAATTTCCACAGTGTTTGTCAATCAATTTTAAGATGAAAACTACACGTGCAAGCATCAAATGACCATCTTTGGAATATACAAATACAAAACACTTTGTACAACATTTTTGTGGGATTTATCTCATTGAACAGTGTATGATCTGGAAAGGAGAAACATATTTTTCATGGCAGGTTTTGAAGCCGTATGGTATATGCAATGTAATTTTGTATAAATTACATAAATTCTTCTTCAACGACTTTCTTGAGAAACTCCATTCTTTGAATTACCATCGAATTCATCAAGGGGTTGCATCAAGAAATGATGAGGATGAATATCTTGAGCTGGAATAAACAGGAATTTCTTTCATACTGTTGCCTGGCCATACTCAAGTCAGACCACTCTGGGCTGAAGGGCATATTATCATATTCCTTCTATGACTCCATGGATGGGACAAAAATTATAGGCTTAGGCATATGGGATAGTGTGGAGACGGTGTCCTTTCTGGAGAAGAATCGCAACTCCAATCCCACACTACCCTTTTGGAAAGACCTGGGGGCCAAGAAGCTAAAATATCACGTCTGCCAGGTTATCTATGTGACTTGCGAGGCTGCCGTCTACAGAATTCTAGGCCATGCTTTCAAATATAACGTGAATGAATTCCATTAACTCTGATGTTGGCTAGTGGTGTCCAAAAACTCCCATAAAAGTATTGCCCCTATAATGAATATTTAGAATCATGAATCCTCATTTGTGTATGTATAGAAATATATAATTCAGAATGTGATAAGGGGTTGAGCTTCCATTACATAGTGTAATCGGACAAGGTGTTCTGGAAGTGGAGAGTGAGCGGCGAACAAAGATTATAGTATTTTCATTGTGGTAGTGGAGCGCTAGTGAGAAAGAGAATATCTTTTAAAGGTTTTATGCTACTGTATACACTGCTCGGTAATATCAATATACTAGTTGGATATAGTGATAGCCGAAGGCGAGATAGAAATTTGCATTTTCGATTTCACTTCTTGATGAAAATGAATGAATAGGTTGTCTTTATTTTCATGAGTATTGTATAATAATTCAGAATGGGAAGAGCTAAGAGACGTTATCTCTTTTCTGAAAAATGCTCAAAAAATCACAAAAACATATTAAACACATATGACAGTTATGGCAGTGTATGGCAAGTATGGAAGCGTATCAAGGATGGCAACACAGGAATTCACCTACCACTCAGAAACCAACTCTGGTTGATATATCGCAACAGAGTTATATATCACAATTATGATACCACTCCATAATATCGGGTATGAAAATCGGTGGGGAGAGCAATAGGTTGATCATTCTTGTATGCTGATATGGAGCAATGACATGAGCAGGTATCTAGCAGTGACAGGAGCAGGTATGTCAAACCAGTGGAAGCATTAGCGTCAGTTATATCAGAATTTTTCTATTTGGGGAAGTATGTGCAAAGGATGTAGCTAAAATACAGCTGCTAAAACATTCATGAAATGCAGAACTGATGGCAGAAATGACCTGCACATAAAGGCCATAAAACAAATGGCTCAAAGTAATTATGCAGGGCAAGAATACACCTGCTCTAGTACCATGTTAAACATACACATGGGTAGCAAAAAAATATGAAAGATAAATCATGATAGTCCATTTTTTATTAACAAAACATATACATTTATAGTACATGGTTTGACAGTTGGGTTCCACATCCCAAGGTCTCTTGGAATTCCTTAGTCTATTCCGCTTCCACACTAACCCATAGAGGATTAGGTGTCCAACAATAACCCTATAATCAGGGCTTAATATTCGGCCATGTTATTGGTATATTTGAAGTTCAATCTAAAAGCATGTTTCTCAGCATGGTTATTTTCCATATTGTGGATCCACACTCCTGCACCAGCCCCTAACCTATTTACAGACCCATCAAATTCTAAATGCTAAAGTGACTCATGGAATATGTTCTCATTGTCAATTGTTTTATACTTAAGGTCTTTGGCTGTGGTTTCCTTTTTATCAGTTTCTGCATTGTATAATATGAAGGAGTCCATATCTAAGTGCATGGAGTATATGGGAAATTTTTGGGCCTTTTCCTCACTACTGACCATTTACTTCATCAAGGCCTCCCTATATAATTTTCTTGGTTGGCCAAAAATAGATATGGTGGCATAAAACATATCCAACTACAAAGATCCTTGCAGTTTTACTCCCCATGAGCGAGATAGTATCATTCCATATTTTGGTGGGATATCTGCAACTACAATGTCCATTAGAATGCTATTTGTAGGGCATTGGATAAGAGTCACACATAAGTCTTTGATTAGACCAAGGAATTTAACTTGGCTGGAGTCAAAAGAAAATAATTCCTTACAAGGCCTGGTAATGTCTAGTTTGAGTCTTTCCATTATTGCCTTTGGCATGAGATTGTGGGATGCTGCTGAGTCCAACATAGCATTATGAAAATTTTATCATGAATGTTTAGGCTGATGTAAAAAGGAGGAACTCCCCCTTGCTGATGAATTCCATTGGCCTCAAGGCCAAACAACAATTCAGCCTGGTCATCATTCAAATTAACAGAATCCGCTCCCTCTCCTATGTTCAAGGTCTCAGTTATCTATGACCTATAAGTTTCATTCCTTACCAGTCCAGTCAAAGGAACTGATATCTTTAATTTAGCTATTTCATTTTTAATATTGAAAGGGAGTTGAGGTTTGTTTTTTTAATCTAGATCTTCCTTAATGTGTGAAGTTTGAGTGTCTTTATCCTTTTTCTCAGTGGTAGGCATTTCAGTCTATGTTTCTACTGTTTTGCATTGATTTCTTTTATCTTGATTGTTTTCAGTAATTGGCTCTGTTTGGGTTTCAGTGGAGGTTATATTTATAATCCTAGGGGTTGAAGTTTCAGGTGTTCCCCTAGGGAGAATTTGAAATACTTTTTTAACTAGAGATTCTTTTATTATCTTAGTCTAGGTTTTGATGGATCTTTTAATGGGAGTCTCGTTATTCTTCTTATTTCTCAAGCTATGACTTTATGTACCTCATATATAGCTGACTCATATCCATGCTTAAAATCAAAAGATTCACGAGATTCTAGCTGTAACTGCTAAAGCATATATAACTCTTATTCTTCTTGAGTAATAAAAACAGTGTCTTCCTCTGTGGTTTCCAGTAAGTTAATATGGCTATCATACTCTGCTTCTTGGTTTTGTGATTCCTCAACATAGTTTTCTTGGAAGGGGAGGCGAATATGTTGGTCTGGTGTAGCATTTTTTGCAGTATTAGTGTTATTCCTAAAATTTGGGTTTCTTATTGGGGGTTTTTGTTGTTGATTCTCCCATTGGTTTTTCCTATCCATGATATCTAACCTATCCATGATTCCTTCTAAACTTTTAGCTAAAACATCTATTTTTCCATCTAAATTTGAAGCTTCTTCTTTAAATACAACTTTCTTTTCATTCACCATTCGTGCTTTCTTAGCTAATAGGTTGGCCTCTACACTGACAGCATTACTCTGAATTTGTTCAAGTGTTTCAGGGTTTCTCTCCCTTAGCTAGTATGACATATCAGCATCAAAACCATCAGGGAACTTAATTAATTCTAGGTCAGGAGCAGACTTAATGTTGGTTGGAATTGCCTTATAGATATTATTAAACCTAGTGCAATAGTCCTAAACTGACTGGTTGGGAGCTCTCCTAATATTGTCACTATCAGAAAGTATTTGCAATGGGTTCTTCTTTCTTTCCCACCTATCAATGAACAACCTTTGAAAATTTTCTAAGTCTGCAATATGGTTGGGAGGAAAGGCTTTGAACCATTTCTTAACATCACCAGTTAAAGTTTGGGCAAATAGTCTCATTTGGACATCTGCCTCATCTATTTCATGTAATTCAAAAAAGTCAAACATCTTGTTTACATGATGTTGGGAAACGTAATGACCAGTGGCATCAAACAGGAAAATCTTACTCTAATAGTCTGCAATCATGCCATGAAGTTGGGCAAGTAAAACAAGAGGAGCATATTTGTTTGCCATTGTTGTGATTCTGGTTTGACTTGGGGGTAAATTTGTGGTGATTGAAGAAGGGCTTGAAACTGATGGAGGTGAACTAGATGATGATGAAGATGACTGATTAATACGTGATTTAGGTGATTGAATTGTGGTAGATACAATTGATGAAGTTGTGGTAATGGAAGGTGGATTTACAGTGAGTGAAGACTGTAAAGAAATTTGAGATGCAGCAGCAGTAAGGGCAGCTAGCTCTATAGATTGTTGAAGATAAGCACTATCTATATTACTAATCATCATAGGGGTCAAGGCTTATAACTTTTCAAAAGAATCTAAGACAAATTTATCCAAATATAGATGAATAACCCTTTTTTACTCAATGAGTTGAGTAAAATCAGGGTCTAAAACCATTTCATGGATATCATTCTCAGATTTGGTTCTAAATAGTGAGAGCTCAAATGAAAAATCAAAATGGACTGCTTCTAAAGTTGAAAACTCCTCAAGGAGTGAATTTTCTTTGTCTAGCTAGCTACTACTGGCTTGAGTTTTTGTTGTTCTAGGTTGTCTTAATATCCTCTCTGGGTCATCTACTACAATTCCAGGGCCTGGATATATTTAGGCCCTAGTGTAGTGAATATTTTTAGGAGCCAAAATTTTAAGTTTTTAAACTGTTTTTTATGAAATTTTCTGAAAACTTACTTCAGGTGATGACCTTAAGGGGCTCAAGGTTTCCTTAAGTTTTATGAGACTAAGGATCGAAGTCCCCAATATGGTCTCTAGAAATGTTATCACTTTGATAATTATTTTGAAGTAATAAGAAGGAAAAACCAAAGGTAACCACAATCCACTTTTGGAGATCAGGACCTAGTGTTACACTGAATTTTGTCACCTTGACTATCTGCAGTTTATATGGCCTCATCAATAGCCACATTGTCCTCTTTGTCAAGCCCCATACCTCTTCTCCTCATGTCAAACTTCAAAAAGAGAGAAAGTCACTTAAAAACATGTTTATCTCTGGGTACGCAGGTTCTCTCTACCTTGCCTGCGTGTACGCACTCCAAATACATTAGACCTGCGTAGTAATACGCTCTCTATACTAAAGCTAGGGTGCGTACCCCTGTAAAGGTCAAAAGGCGCAAGTTTCATCTTTAAAAAGTTACTTGTGGTCACTTCTAAAGCCTTCTAGAAGAGTCCTTGACGTGTATTGAGCGCCTCCAGATGGTTCATGCATCCCTATGATAGAGGAGCTTATCCCATCAAGAGAGGAGCTACCCCATCCAAAAGTGGGAGTATCCCATTGATGTTGGAACTGAATAACCTCCTCTAGAATACTATAAATACAGGCATTGGGCCACAGGAGGAGAGGTTGAAAGCTAAACATTCTAAAGGGTAAATGCTGCTGGAATTAGGACTTCCATTGTTGACTTGTGAGGAGAGATCACTATCCTTCCTTGTTGCCATATTGGGAGTGGGTGAGCTTGTCCAAGTAGAGGAAATCTCTTGTTGGACCCTGGGAGGAGCTTGCACAACACCAAGGCTCAGGTTGTAATGGTTCCTTTGATTATTTAATACAAATAAGTCCATTCTTCTCAATAATTTGTTAATGAATTATTTCATGTATTCCTTGGTCAATATGATAGATATGCTTTGTTTTATGATGAATATTCAGATGCTATGTAATCGTTTGCTTTGTTAGTGTATGCAGGTCTGAAATTGAAGGAGGAGCTCATCTGGATCAGCAAGGCTGGACTGCTACAACAAGTGTTGGACCTAAGGTAAGATCGAAAACATTTGAATTCTCATAGAATAATGTGTGTTTAGAGAAGGATTGCTCTTGTTTGGTTTGTTTGTCACTAGAGAGTCTTAGACTTCTAGGGAGGTTAGGTTTGTCCGCAAATATAACTCTTTCCGCATTGACAAATTGGCGACTCTGCTGGGGAATCCATGGATTTGATTGATTTTTCCTTTGATTGATACTTTGATTTGAGAAACTCTGATTTCTTTCTAGTTTTTGACTGATTGACTATGAATTTGGGTGGAATAGCTTAGGGTTGAGTTAGTTTTTATTTTTCTTGATTTTGAGAGCAGTACGCACCCTCTGAGTTAGACACAGTGCGTACCTGTACGCACTGTATCTTTGTACACAGAGCATGGCCGCACCTGTGCCAACAGGCTGCCTACGTACCTCTGTCAAAAGCTTAGAAAATTTCAATTTTTTCCTTTTTACCCATTAGATTTTGTTTATAGTTTATTTATTGCTGCCCAGATCCACTGGTTACCTGTCAAAAGCTTTCATCTTGGCTAATTTCATAGGCATTCCTGCTTTAAGCTTTTATCAATTGGGTGTTTTGAGTCTCTTTTTTGAGAAATTCTAAATTTAATTTCCTTTGATCATTACTTGGAGGTTTGTCTCATTATTTTCACAATTTTGCATCTTTTTGCTCTTGTGTATGAGTGTTAATCGCCTTTGAGTGTTAATCTCCTTTGAGTGTTAATTGTGTATGAGTGTTAATCGCCTTTGAGTGTTTTTATTTTTTGATCTTTGGAACTCTCACCCAATTTTCTCGATTTGCACTTGATTGGTTCTTAGATTACATTAGAATCATCTTGCATAGATCACATTTGCATAATTAGAATTCTCCTTTTCGGAACATGAATGAAAAATGTGCATAGATTACATTTGCATACTTTTCAAGTGAATTGTGCGTAGATTATAATTGCATAGTTTACATTCTGAAAAATCAATCGTAGATTTAGATCAATTTTCTTTGATTTGAATTTACAAAAAAATAAAAATAAAAAAGTTTTGAAATTGATTTGCATTAGTTTATCTTGATGAAATTAGTGCATTAGAGAATTTGT